>JAPYXD010000480.1:0-10634 GCA_030998225.1 Diplolepis rosae | reverse complement strand
TTTTCAAAATGACTGGATCTCTGTAATATCAACTAGGTATCTTATTTTTCAGCTCTTAGCTCAAGTTTCCTGAGGAAGATGGTTTTTAAGCACCTGCACTACTAGATATAATTTTGAAAATGACGGCATGTCTAAAATATAATCAAGGTATCCTTAGTTTAAGTTCTTAGATTAAGTTCCCTGAGGAAGATGTTTTTTAAGCACCTGGACTACTAAATATGGTTTTCAAAATGACTGGATCTCTGTAATATCAACTAGGTATCTTATTTTTCAGCTCTTAGCTCAAGTTTCCTGAGGAAGATGGTTTTTAAGCACCTGCACTACTAGATATAATTTTGAAAATGACGGCATGTCTAAAATATAATCCAGCTATCCTTAATTTCAGTTCTCAGCTTAAGTTCGCTTTAGAAGATGTATTTCAGGCACTTGGACTCCTAAATATAATTTTCAAAATGACGGGATCTCTAAAACACAATCCAGGTATCCTTAGCTTAAGTTCTTAGATTAAGTTCCCTGAGGAAGATGTTTTTTAAGCACCTGGACTACTAAATATGGTTTTCAAAATGACTGGATCTCTATAATATCAACTAGGTATCTTTATTTTCAGCTCTTAGCTAAAGTTTCCTGAGGAAGATGGTTTTTAAGCACCTGCACTAATAGATATAATTTTCAAAATGACGGGATCTCTAAAATATAATCCAAGTATCCTTAATTTCAGTTCTCAGCTTAAGTTCCCTGAGAAAGATGTTTTTTAAGCACCTGGACTACTGAATATTATTTTCAAAATGACGGGATCTTTATAATATCAACTGGGTATCTTAATTTTCAGCTCTTCGCTCAAATTTCCTGAGGAAGATGGTTTTTAAACACCTGCAATACTAGACATAATTTTCAAAACGACGGGATCTCCATAATATAATCCAGGTATCCTTAATTTTAGTTCTCAGCTTAAATTCCCTGAGGAAGATGTTTTTTAAGCGCCTTGACTTCTAAATATAATTATCAAAATGACGGGATCTCTATAATATCATCTAGGTATCTTAATTTTCAGTTCTCATATTACGTTCCCTGAGGCAGGTGGTTCTTAAGCACCTGGAATACTAGATATAATTTTCACAATGACGGGATCTCTAAAATATAATCCAGTTGTCCTTAACTTCAGTTCTTAGCTTAAGTTCCCTGAGAAAGATGTTTTTTAAGCACCTGGACTACTAAATATAATTTTCAAAATGACGGGATCTCTATAATATCAACTAGGTATCTTAATTTTCAGCTCTTAGCTCAAATTTCCTGAGGAAGATGGTTTTTAAGCACCTGAACTACTAGATATAACTTTCAAAACGACGGGATCTCTAAAATATACTCCAGGTATCCTTAATTTTAGTTCTCAGCTTAAATTCCCGGAGGAAGATGTTTTTTAAGCACCTGGACTACTAAATATGGTTATCAAAATGACGGGATCTCTATAATATCAACTAGGTATCTTAATTTTCAGCTCTCAGCTCACGTTCCCTGAGGCAGATGGTTTTTAAGCACCTGCACTACTAGATATAATTTTGACAATGACGGCATCTCTAAAATATAATCAAGGTATCCTTAGTTTAAGTTCTTAGATTAAGTTCCCTGAGGAAGATGTTTTTTAAGCACCTGGACTACTAAATATGGTTTTCAAAATGACTGGATCTCTGTAATATCAACTAGGTATCTTATTTTTCAGCTCTCAGCTCAAGTTTCCTGAGGAAGATGGTTTTTAAGCACCTGCACTACTAGATATAATTTTGAAAATGACGGCATGTCTAAAATATAATCCAGCTATCCTTAATTTCAGTTCTCAGCTTAAGTTCGCTTTAGAAGATGTATTTCAGGCACTTGGACTCCTAAATATAATTTTCAAAATGACGGGATCTCTAAAATATCAATCCAGGTATCCTTAGCTTAAGTTCTTAGATTAAGTTCCATGAGGAAGATGTTTTTTAAGCACCTGGACTACTAAATATGGTTTTCAAAATGACTGGATCTCTATAATATCAACTAGGTATCTTTATTTTCAGCTCTTAGCTAAAGTTTCCTGAGGAAGATGGTTTTTAAGCACCTGCACTAATAGATATAATTTTCAAAATGACGGGATCTCTAAAATATAATCCTGGTATCCTTAATTTCAGTTCTCAGCTTAAGTTCCCTGAGGAAGATGTATTTTAGGCACCTGGACTACTAAATATAATTATCAAAATGACGGGATCTCTATAATATCATCTAGGTATCTTAATGTTCAGTTCTCAGATTACGTTCCCTGAGGCAGGTGGTTTTTAGGCACCTGGAATACTAGATATAATTTTCACAATGACGGGATCTCTAAAATATAATCCAGTTGTCCTTAACTTCAGTTCTTAGCTTAAGTTCCCTGAGGAAGATGTTTTTTAAGCACCTGGACTACTAAATATAATTTTCAAAATGACGGGATCTCTATAATATCAACTAGGTATCTTAATTTTCAGCTCTTAGCTCAAATTTCCTGAGGAAGATGGTTTTTAAGCACCTGCACTACTAGATATAATTTTCAAAACGACGGGATCTCTAAAATATAATCCAGGTATCCTTAATTTTAGTTCTCAGCTTAAATTCCCTGGGGAAGATGTTTTTTAAGCACCTTGACTTCTAAATATAATTATCAAAATGACGGGATCTCTATAATATCATCTAGGTATCTTAATTTTCAGTTCTCAGATTACGTTCCCTGAGGCAGGTGGTTTTTAAGCACCTGGAATACTAGATATAATTTTCACAATGACGGGATCTCTAAAATATAATCCAGTTGTCCTTAACTTCAGTTCTTAGCTTAAGTTCCCTGAGAAAGATGTTTTTTAAGCACCTGGACTACTAAATATAATTTTCAAAATGACGGGATCTCTATAATATCAACTAGGTATCTTAATTTTCAGCTCTTAGCTCAAATTTCCTGAGGAAGATGGTTTTTAAGCACCTGAACTACTAGATATAACTTTCAAAACGACGGGATCTCTAAAATATACTCCAGGTATCCTTAATTTTAGTTCTCAGCTTAAATTCCCGGAGGAAGATGTTTTTTAAGCATCTTGACTTCTAAATATAATTATCAAAATGACGGGATCTCTATAATATCAACTAGGTATCTTAATTTTCAGTTCTCAGATTACGTTCCCTGAGGCAGATAGTTTTTAAGCACCTGCACTAATAGATATAATTTTCAAAATGACGGGATCTCTAAAATATAATCCAGCTGTCCTTGATTTCAGTTCTTAGCTTAAGTTCCCTGAGGAAGATGTTTTTTAAGCACCTGGACTACTAAATATAATTTTCAAAATGACGGGATCTCTATAATATCCAGCCCTCCTTAGTTTAAGTTCTTAGATTACGTTCCCTGAGGAAGATGTTTTTTAAGCACCTGGACTACTAAATATGGTTTTCAAAATGACTGGATCTCTATAATATCAACTAGGTATCTTAATTTTCAGCTCTTAGCTCAAATTTCCTGAGGAATATGGTTTTTAAGCACCTGCACTACTAGATATAATTTTCAAAATGACGGGATCTCTAAAATATAATCCAGGTATCCTTAGTTTAAGTTCTTAGATTAAGTTCCCTGAGGAAGATATTTATTAAGCACCGGGACGACTAAATATCGTTTGCAAAATGACGGGATCTCTCTAATATCAACTAGGTATCTTTATTTTTCAGCTCTTAGCTCAAGTTTCCTGAGGAAGATGGTTTTTAAGCACCTGCACTACTAGATATAATTTTGAAAATGACGGCATGTCTAAAATATAATCCAGCTATCCTTAGTTTCAGTTCTCAGATTAAGTTCCCTGTGGAAGATGTTTTTTAAGCACCTGGACTACTAAATATAATTTTCAAAATGACGGGATCTCTATAATATCAACTAGGTATCTTTATTTTTCAGCTCTTAGCTCAAGTTTCCTGAGGAAGATGGTTTTTAAGCACCTGCACTACTAGATATAATTTTGAAAATGACGGCATGTCTAAAATATAATCCAGCTATCCTTAATTTCAGTTCTCAGCTTAAGTTTCGCTTTAGAAGATGTATTTTAAGCACCTGGACTACTAGATATAATTTTCAAAATGACGGGATCTCTAAAATATAATCCAGGTATTCTTAGTTTAAGTTCTTAGATTAGGTTCCCTGAGGAAGATGTTTTTTAAGCACCTGGACTACTAAATATGGTTTTCAAAATGACTGGATCTCTATAATATCAACTAGGTATCTTAATTTTCAGCTCTTAGCTCAAATTTCCTGAGGAATATGGTTTTTAAGCACCTGCACTAATAGATATAATTTTCAAAATGACGGGATCTCTAAAATATAATCCAGGTATCCTTAATTTTAGTTCTCAGCTTAAATTCCCTGAGGAAGATGTTTTTTAAGCACCTTGACTTCTAAATATAATTATCAAAATGACGGGATCTCTATAATATCATCTAGGTATCTTAATATTCAGTTCTCAGATTACGTTCCCTGAGGCAGGTGGTTGTTAAGCACCTGGAATACTAGATATAATTTTCACAATGACGGGATCTCTAAAATATAATCCAGTTGTCCTTAACTTCAGTTCTTAGCTTAAGTTCCCTGAGAAAGATGTTTTTTAAGCACCTGGACTACTAAATATAATTTTCAAAATGACGGGATCTCTATAATATCAACTAGGTATCTTAATTTTCAGCTCTTAGCTCAAATTTCCTGAGGAAGATGGTTTTTAAGCACCTGAACTACTAGATATAACTTTCAAAACGACGGGATCTCTAAAATATACTCCAGGTATCCTTAATTTTAGTTCTCAGCTTAAATTCCCGGAGGAAGATGTTTTTTAAGCATCTTGACTTCTAAATATAATTATCAAAATGACGGGATCTCTATAATATCAACTAGGTATCTTAATTTTCAGTTCTCAGATTACGTTCCCTGAGGCAGATAGTTTTTAAGCACCTGCACTAATAGATATAATTTTCAAAATGACGGGATCTCTAAAATATAATCTAGGTATCCTTAATTTCAGTTTTCAGCTTAAATTCCCTGAGGAAGATTTTTTTTAAGCACCTGCACTACTAGATATAATTTTCAAAATGACTGGATCTCTATAATATCCAGCCCTCCTTAGTTTAAGTTCTTAGATTAAGTTCCCTGAGGAAGATGTTTTTTAAGCACCTGGACTACTAAATATGGTTTTCAAAATGACTGGATCTCTATAATATCAACTAGGTATCTTAATTTTCAGCTCTTAGCTCAAATTTCCTGAGGAATATGGTTTTTAAGCACCTGCACTACTAGATATAATTTTCAAAATGACGGGATCTCTAAAATATAATCCAGGTATCCTTAGTTTAAGTTCTTAGATTACGTTCCCTGAGGAAGATGTTTTTTAAGCACCTGGACTACTAAATATGGTTTTCAAAATGACTGGATCTCTATAATATCAACTAGGTATCTTATTTTTCAGCTCTTAGCTCAAGTTTCCTGAGGAAGATGGTTTTTAAGCACCTGCACTACTAGATATAATTTTGAAAATGACGGCATGTCTAAAATATAATCCAGCTATCCTTAGTTTAAGTTCTTAGATTAAGTTCCCTGAGGAAGATGTTTTTTAAGCACCTGGACTACTAAATATGGTTTTCAAAATGACTGGATCTCTGTAATATCAACTAGGTACCTTATTTTTCAGCTCTTAGCTCAAGTTTCCTGAGGAAGATGGTTTTTAAGCACCTGCACTACTAGATATAATTTTGAAAATGACGGCATGTCTAAAATATAATCCAGCTATCCTTAATTTCAGTTCTCAGCTTAAGTTCGCTTTAGAAGATGTATTTCAGGCACTTGGACTCCTAAATATAATTTTCAAAATGACGGGATCTCTAAAACACAATCCAGGTATCCTTAGCTTAAGTTCTTAGATTAAGTTCCCTGAGGAAGATGTTTTTTAAGCACCTGGACTACTAAATATGGTTTTCAAAATGACTGGATCTCTATAATATCAACTATGTATCTTTATTTTCAGCTCTTAGCTAAAGTTTCCTGAGGAAGATGGTTTTTAAGCACCTGCACTAATAGATATAATTTTCAAAATGACGGGATCTCTAAAATATAATCCAAGTATCCTTAATTTCAGTTCTCAGCTTAAGTTCCCTGAGAAAGATGTTTTTTAAGCACCTGGACTACTGAATATTATTTTCAAAATGACGGGATCTTTATAATATCAACTGGGTATCTTAATTTTCAGCTCTTCGCTCAAATTTCCTGAGGAAGATGGTTTTTAAGCACCTGCAATACTAGACATAATTTTCAAAACGACGGGATCTCCATAATATAATCCAGGTATCCTTAATTTTAGTTCTCAGCTTAAATTCCCTGAGGAAGATGTTTTTTAAGCACCTTGACTTCTAAATATAATTATCAAAATGACGGGATCTCTATAATATCATCTAGGTATCTTAATTTTCAGTTCTCAGATTACGTTCCCTGAGGCAGATAGTTTTTAAGCACCTGGAATACTAGATATAATTTTCACAATGACGGGATCTCTAAAATATAATCCAGTTGTCCTTAACTTCAGTTCTTAGCTTAAGTTCCCTGAGAAAGATGTTTTTTAAGCACCTGGACTACTAAATATAATTTTCAAAATGACGGGATCTCTATAATATCAACTAGGTATCTTAATTTTCAGCTCTTAGCTCAAATTTCCTGAGGAAGATGGTTTTTAAGCACCTGAACTACTAGATATAACTTTCAAAACGACGGGATCTCTAAAATATACTCCAGGTATCCTTAATTTTAGTTCTCAGCTTAAATTCCCGGAGGAAGATGTTTTTTAAGCATCTTGACTTCTAAATATAATTATCAAAATGACGGGATCTCTATAATATCAACTAGGTATCTTAATTTTCAGTTCTCAGATTACGTTCCCTGAGGCAGATAGTTTTTAAGCACCTGGACTACTAGATATAATTTTCACAATAACGGGATCTCTAAAATATAATCCAGCTGTCCTTAACTTCAGTTCTTAGCTTAAGTTCCCTGAGGAAGATGTTTTTTAAGCACCTGGACTACTAAATATAATTTTCAAAATGACGGGATCTCTATAATATCAACAAGGTATCTTAATTTTCAGCTCTTAGCTCAAATTTCCTGAGGAAGTTGGTTTTTATGCTCCTGCACTACTAGATATAATTTTCAAAATGACGGGATCTCTAAAATATAATCCAGGTATCCTTAGTTTAAGTTCTTAGATTACGTTCCCTGAGGAAGATGTTTTTTAAGCACCTGGACTACTTAATATGGTTTTCAAAATGACTGGATCTCTGTAATATCAACTAGGTATCTTATTTTTCAGCTCTTAGCTCAAGTTTCCTGAGGAAGATGGTTTTTAAGCACCTGCACTACTAGATATAATTTTGAAAATGACGGCATGTCTAAAATATAATCCAGCCCTCCTTAGTTTAAGTTCTTAGATTAAGTTCCCTGAGGAAGATGTTTTTTAAGCACCTGGACTACTAAATATGGTTTTCAAAATGACTGGATCTCTGTAATATCAACTAGGTATCTTATTTTTCAGCTCTCAGCTCAAGTTTCCTGAGGAAGATGGTTTTTAAGCACCTGCACTACTAGATATAATTTTGAAAATGACGGCATGTCTAAAATATAATCCAGCTATCCTTAATTTCAGTTCTCAGCTTAAGTTCGCTTTAGAAGATGTATTTCAGGCACTTGGACTCCTAAATATAATTTTCAAAATGACGGGATCTCTAAAAAAAAATCCACGTATCCTTAAGTTAAGTTCTTAGATTAAGATCCCTGAGGAAGATGTTTTTTAAGCACCTGGACTACTAAATATGGTTTTCAAAATGACGGGATCTCTATAATATCAACAAGGTATCTTAATTTTCAGCTCTTAGCTCAAATTTCCTGAGGAAGATGGTTTTTAAGCACCTGCACTAATAGATATAATTTTCAAAATGACGGGATCTCTAAAATATAATCCAAGTATCCTTAATTTCAGTTCTCAGCTTAAGTTCCCTGAGAAAGATGTTTTTTAAGCACCTGGACTACTGAATATTATTTTCAAAATGACGGGATCTTTATAATATCAACTAGGTATCTTAATTTTCAGCTCTTAGCTCAAATTTCCTGAGGAAGATGGTTTTTAAGCACCTGCAATACTAGATATAATTATCAAAACGACGGGATCTCTAAAATATAATCCAGGTATCCTTAATTTTAGTTCTCAGCTTAAATTCCCTGAGGAAGATGTTTTTTAAGCACCTTGACTTCTAAATATAATTATCAAAATGACGGGATCTCTATAATATCATCTAGGTATCTTAATTTTCAGTTCTCATATTACGTTCCCTGAGGCAGGTGGTTCTTAAGCACCTGGAATACTAGATATAATTTTCACAATGACGGGATCTCTAAAATATAATCCAGTTGTCCTTAACTTCAGTTCTTAGCTTAAGTTCCCTGAGAAAGATGTTTTTTAAGCACCTGGACTACTAAATATAATTTTCAAAATGACGGGATCTCTATAATATCAACTAGGTATCTTAATTTTCAGCTCTTAGCTCAAATTTCCTGAGGAAGATGGTTTTTAAGCACCTGAACTACTAGATATAACTTTCAAAACGACGGGATCTCTAAAATATACTCCAGGTATCCTTAATTTTAGTTCTCAGCTTAAATTCCCGGAGGAAGATGTTTTTTAAGCATCTTGACTTCTAAATATAATTATCAAAATGACGGGATCTCTATAATATCAACTAGGTATCTTAATTTTCAGTTCTCAGATTACGTTCCCTGAGGCAGATAGTTTTTAAGCACCTGGACTACTAGATATAATTTTCACAATAACGGGATCTCTAAAATATAATCCAGCTGTCCTTAACTTCAGTTCTTAGCTTAAGTTCCCTGAGGAAGATGTTTTTTAAGCACCTGGACTACTAAATATAATTTTCAAAATGACGGGATCTCTATAATATCAACAAGGTATCTTAATTTTCAGCTCTTAGCTCAAATTTCCTGAGGAAGATGGTTTTTAAGCACCTGCACTACTAGATATAATTTTCAAAATGACGGGATCTCTAAAATATAATCCAGGTATCCTTAGTTTAAGTTCTTAGATTAAGTTCCCTGAGGAAGATGTTTTTTAAGCACCTGGACTACTAAATATGGTTTTCAAAATGACTGGATCTCTATAATATCAACTAGGTATCTTAATTTTCAGCTCTTAGCTCAAGTTTCCTGAGGAAGATGGTTTTTAAGCACCTGCACTACTAGATATAATTTTGAAAATGACGAGATGTCTAAAATATAATCCAGCTATCCTTAGTTTAAGTTCTTAGATTAAGTTCCCTGAGGAAGATGTTTTTTAAGCACCTGGACTACTAAATATGGTTTTCAAAATGACTGGATCTCTGTAATATCAACTAGGTATCTTATTTTTCAGCTCTTAGCTCAAGTTTCCTGAGGAAGATGGTTTTTAAGCACCTGCACTACTAGATATAATTTTGAAAATGACGGCATGTCTAAAATATAATCCAGCTATCCTTAATTTCAGTTCTCAGCTTAAGTTCGCTTTAGAAGATGTATTTCAGGCACTTGGACTCCTAAATATAATTTTCAAAATGACGGGATCTCTAAAACACAATCCAGGTATCCTTAGCTTAAGTTCTTAGATTAAGTTCCCTGAGGAAGATGTTTTTTAAGCACCTGGACTACTAAATATGGTTTTCAAAATGACTGGATCTCTGTAATATCAACAAGGTATCTTTAATTTCAGCTCTTAGCTAAAGTTTTCTGAGGAAGATGGTTTTTAAGCTCCTGCACTAATAGATATAATTTTCAAAAATGACGGGATCTCTAAAATATAATCCAAGTATCCTTAATTTCAGTTCTCAGCTTAAGTTCCCTGAGAAAGATGTTTTTTAAGCACCTGGACTACTGAATATTATTTTCAAAATGACGGGATCTTTATAATATCAACTGGGTATCTTAATTTTCAGCTCTTCGCTCAAATTTCCTGAGGAAGATGGTTTTTAAACACCTGCAATACTAGATATAATTTTCAATACGACTTGATCTCTAAAATATAATCCAGGTATCCTTAATTTTAGTTCTCAGCTTAAATTCCCTGAGGAAGATGTTTTTTAAGCACCTTGACTTCTAAATATAATTATCAAAATGACGGGATCTCTATAATATCATCTAGGTATCTTAATTTTCAGTTCTCAGATTACGTTCCCTGAGGCAGGTGGTTCTTAAGCACCTGGAATACTAGATATAATTTTCACAATGACGGGATCTCTAAAATATAATCCAGTTGTCCTTAACTTCAGTTCTTAGCTTAAGTTCCCTGAGGAAGATGTTTTTAAGCACCTGGACTACTAAATATAATTTTCAAAATGACGGGATCTCTATAATATCAACTAGGTATCTTAATTTTCAGCTCTTAGCTCAAATTTCCTGAGGAAGATGGTTTTTAAGCACCTGAACTACTAGATATAATTTTCAAAACGACGGGATCTCCAAAATATAATCCAGGTATCCTTAATTTTAGTTCTCAGCTTAAATTCCCTGAGGAAGATGTTTTTTAAGC
>JAPYXD010000479.1:0-11146 GCA_030998225.1 Diplolepis rosae | reverse complement strand
TCCGGACTCTGACTTAAAGTAAAGTGGCCAAGTAATGCGCGAGTTCTTAGGAGTATAAGAATTTTTATAAGTGGCCAAGTAATACGCGAGTTAGACGAAGCCTGTCCTGAAAAGAGTGGCCAAGTAATGCGCGAATTCTTATGAGAATAAGAATTGTCATAAAGTGTCCAAATAATACTCGAGATTTTCGGACTCTGACTTAAAGTAAGGTGGCCAAGTAATACGCGAATTCATAGGAGTATAAGAATTTTTCTAAAGTGGCCAACAAATACGCGAGATTTCCGGACTCTGACTTTTAGTAAGGTGATCAAGTAATGCGCGAGTTCAATGGACCTCATGACTGATATAAATACGTAAGTGGCCCGTAATACGCGAGTTAGACGAAGCCTGTCCTGAAAAGAGTGGCCAATTAATGCGCGAATTCTTAGGAGTATAAGAATTGTTATAAAGTGGCCAACTAATACGCGAGATTTCGGACTCTGACTCAAAGTAAAGTGGCCAAGTAATGCGCGAGTTCTTAGGAGTATAAGAATTTTTAAAAGTGGCCAAGTAATTCGCGAGTTAGACGAAGCCTGTCCTGAAAAGAGTGGCCAAGTAATACGCGAATTCATAGGAGTATAAGAATTTTTCTAAAGTGGCCAAGTAATACGCGAGATTTCCGGACTCTGACCTTAAGTAAGTTCAGGTTCAATGGGCCACAAGACTGATATAAATACATAAGTGGTCTCGTAATACGCGAGTTAAACGAAGCCTGTCCTGAAAAGAGTGGCCAGAAGTAATGCGCGAATTCTTAGGAGTATAAGAATTGTTATAAAGTGGCCAACTAATACGCGAGATTTCCGAACTCTGACTTTAAGTAAGGTGGCCTAGTAATACGCGAGATAAACGAAGTCTGTCTTGAAAAGAGTTGACAAGTAATGCGCGAGTTCAATGGACCACACAGGACTGATATAAATACATAAGTGGCCTCGTAATACGCGAGTTAAACAAAGTCTGTCTTGAAAAGAGTGGCCAAGTAATACGCGAATTCATAGGAGTATAAGAATTTTTCTAAAGTGGCCAAGTAATACGCGAGATTTCCGGACACCTGACCTTAAGTAAGGTCAGGATCAATGGGCCACAGGATTGATATAAATACATATGTGGTCTCGTAATACGCGAGTTAAACGAAGTCTGTCCTGAAAAGAGTGGCCAAGTAATGTGCGAATTCTTAGGAGTATTAGAATTGTTATAAAGTGGCCAACTAATACGCGAGATTTCGAACTCTGACTATAAGTAAGGTGGCCAAGTAATACGCGAGATAAACGAAGTCTGTCTTGAAAAGAGTGTCCAAGTAATACGCGAATTCATAGGAGTATAAGAATTTTTCTAAAGTGGCCAAGTAATACGCGAGATTTCCGGACTCTGACTGTAAGTGAAGGTGATCGAGTAATGCGCGAGTTCAATGGAGTATAAGAATTGTTATAAAGTGGCCAACTAATACGCGAGATTTCCGGACTCTGACTAACAGTAAAGTGGCCAAGAAATGCGCTAGTTCTTAGGAGTAAAGGAATTATAATAAATGGCCAAGTAATACGCGAGTTAGACGAAGCCTGTCCTGAATATAGTGGCCAAGTAATGCGCGAATTCTTAGGAGTATAAGAATTGTTATAAAGTGGCCAACTAATACGCGAGATTTTCGGACTCTGACTTAAAGTAAGGTGGCCAAGTAATACGCGAATTCATAGGAGTATAAGAATTTTTCTAAAGTGGCCAACAAATACGCGAGATTTCCGGACTCTGACTTTTAGTAAGGTGATCAGGTAATGCCCGAGTTCAATGGACCTCATGACTGATATAAATACATAAGGGTCCTCGTAATACGCGAGTTAGACGAAGCCTGTCCTGAAAAGAGTTGCCAAGTAATGCGCGAATTCTTAGGAGTATAAGAATTGTTATAAAGTGGCCAACTAATACGCGAGATATCCGGACTCTGACTCTAAGTAAAGTGGCCAAGTAATGCGCGAGTTCTTAGGAGTATCTGAATTTATAAAAGTGGATAAGTAATACGCGAGTTAGACGAAGCCTGTCCTGAAAAGAGTCGCCAAGTAATACGCGAATTCATAGGAGTATAAGAATTTTTCTAAAGTGGCAAAGTAATACGTGAGATTTCCGGACTCTGACTTTAAGTAAGTTCAGGTTCAATGGGCCACAAGACTGATATAAATACATAAGTGGTCTCGTAATACGCGAGTTAGACGAAGCCTGTCCTGAAAAGAGTGGCCAAGTAATGCGCGAATTCTTAGGAGTATAAGAACTGTTATAAAGTGGCCAACTAATACGCGAGATTTCCGAACTCTGACTTTAAGTAAGGTGGCCTAGTAATACGCGAGATAAACAGAAGTCTGTCTTGAAAAGAGTTGACAAGTAATGCGCGAGTTCAATGGACCACAGGACTGATATAAATACATAAGTGGCCTCGTAATACGCGAGTTAAACAAAGTCTGTCTTGAAAAGAGTGGCCAAGTAATACGCGAATTCATAGGAGTATAAGAATTGTTCTAAAGTGGCCAAGTAATACGTGAGATTTCCGGACTCTGACCTTAAGTAAGTGTCAGGTAATCAGCGAGTCCACAGGATTGATATAAATACATATGTGGTCTCGTAATACGCGAGTTAAACGAAGTCTGTCCTGAAAAGAGTGGCCAAGTAATGTGCGAATTCTTAGGAGTATTAGAATTGTTATAAAGTGGCCAACTAATACGCGAGATTTCCGAACTCTGACTATAAGTAAGGTGGCCAAGTAATACGCGAGATAAACGAAGTCTGTCTTGAAAAGAGTGTCCAAGTAATACGCGATGACTTACTTATAGGAGTATCAAGAATTTTTCTAAAGTGGCCAAGTAATACGCGAGATTTCCGGACTCTGACTGTAAGTAAGGTGATCGAGTAATGCGCGAGTTCAATGGAGTATAAGAATTGTTATAAAGTGGCCAACTAATACGCGAGATTTCCGGACTCTGACTTATAGTAAAGTGGCCAAGTAATGCGCTAGTTCTTAGGAGTATAAGAATTTTTATAAGTGGCCAAGTAATACGCGAGGTAAACGAAGTCTGTCTTGAAAAGAGTGGCCAAGTAATACGCGAATTCATAGGAGTATAAGAATTTTTCTAAAGTGGCCAAGTAATACGCGAGATTTCCGGACTCTGACCTTAAGTAAGGTGATCGAGTAATGCGCGAGTTCAATGGAGTATAAGAATTGTTATAAAGTGGACAACTAATACGCGAGATTTCCGGACTCTGACTTAAAGTAAAGTGGCCAAGTAATACGCGAGATAAACGAAGTCTGTCTTGAAGAAGAGTGGCCAAGTAATGCGCGAGTTCAATGGACCACAGGACTGATATAAATACATGAGTGGCCTCATAATACGCGAGTTAAACAAAGTCTGTCTTGAAAAGAGTGGCCAAGTAATACGCGAGTTAATAGGAGTATATGAATTTATCTAATGTGGCCAAGTAATACGCGAGATTTCCGGACTCTGACCTTAAGTAAGGTGATCGAGTAATGCGCGAGTTCAATGGAGTATAAGAATTGTTATAAAGTGGTCAACTAATACGCGAGATTTCCGGACTCTGACTTAAAGTAAAGTGGCCAAGTAATACGCGAGATAAACGAAGTCTGTCTTGAAAAGAGTGGCCAAGTAATGCGCGAGTTCAATGGACCACAGGACTGATATAAATACATGAGTGGCCTCATAATACGCGAGTTAAACAAAGTCTGTCTTGAAAAGAGTGGCCAAGTAATACGCGAATTCATAGGAGTATAAGAATTTTTCTAAAGTGGCCAAGTAATACGCGAGATATCCGGACTCTGACTTTTAGTAAGGTGATCAAGTAATGCGCGAGTTCAATGCACCTCATGACTGATATAAATACATAAGTGTCCTCGTAATACGCGAGTTAGACGAAGCCTGTCCTGAAAAGAGTGGCCAATTAATGAGCGAATTCTTAGGAGTATAAGAATTGTTATAAAGTGGCCAACTTATACGCGAGATTTTCGGACTCTGACTCAAAGTAAAGTGGCCAAGTAATGCGCGAGTTCTTAGGAGTATAAGAATTTTTAAAAGTGGCCAAGTAATGCGCGAGTTAGACGAAGCCTGTCCTGAAAAGAGTGGCCAAGTAATACGCGAATTCATAGGAGTATAAGAATTTTTCTAAAGTGGCCAAGTAATACGCGAGATTTTCCGGACTCTGACCTTAAGTAAGTTCAGGTTCAATGGGCCACAAGACTGATATAAATAAATAAGTGGTCTCGTAATACGCGAGTTAAACGAAGCCTGATCCTGAAAAGAGTGGCCAAGTAATGCGCGAATTCTTAGGAGTATAAGAATTGTTATAAAGTGGCCAACTAATACGCGAGATTTCCGTACTCTGACTTTAAGTAAGGTGGCCAAGTAATACGCGAGATAAACGAAGTCTGTCTTGAAAAGAGTGGACAAGTAATGCGCGAGTTCAATGGACCACAGGACTGATATAAATACATAAGTGGCCTCGTAATACGCGAGTTAGACGAAGCCTGTCCTGAAAAGAGTGGCCAAGTAATGCGCGTATTCTTAGGAGTATAAGAATTGTTATAAAGTGGCCAACTAATACGCGAGATTTTCGGACTCTGACTCAAAGTAAAGTGGCCAAGTAATGCGCGAGTTCTTAGGAGTATAAGAATTTTTAAAAGTGGCCAAGTAATTCGCGAGTTAGACGAAGCCTGTCCTGAAAAGAGTGGCCAAGTAATACGCGAATTCATAGGAGTATAAGAATTTTTCTAAAGTGGCCAAGTAATACGCGAGATTTCCGGACTCTGACCTTAAGTAAGTTCAGGTTCAATGGGCCACAAGACTGATATAAATACATAAGTGGTCTCGTAATACGCGAGTTAAACGAAGTCTGTCCTGAAAAGAATGGCCAAGTAATGCGCGAATTCTTAGGAGTATAAGAATTGTTATAAAGTGGCCAACTAATACGCGAGATTTCCGTACTCTGACTTTAAGTAAGGTGGCCTCGTAATACGCGAGTTAAACAAAGTCTGTCTTGAAAAGAGTGGACAAGTAATGCGCGAGTTCAATGGACCACAGGACTGATATAAATACATAAGTGGCCTCGTAATACGCGAGTTAGACGAAGCCTGTCCTGAAAAGAGTGGCCAAGTAATGCGCGAAGTGTAAGGAGTATAAGACTTGTTATACCGTGGCAAACTAATACGCGAGATTTCCGGACTCTGACTCAAAGTAAAGTGGCCAAGTAATGCGCGAGTTCTTAGGAGTATAAGAATTTTTAAAAGTGGCCAAGTAATTCGCGAGTTAGACGAAGCCTGTCCTGAAAAGAGTGGCCAAGTAATACGCGAATTCATAGGAGTATAAGAATTTTTCTAAAGTGGCCAAGTAATACGCGAGATTTCCGGACTCTGACCTTAAGTAAGGTCAGGATCAATGGGCCACAGGATTGATATAAATACATATGTGGTCTCGTAATACGCGAGTTAAACGAAGTCTGTCCTGAAAAGAGTGGCCAAGTAATGCGCGAATTCTTAGGAGTATTAGAATTGTTATAAAGGGGCCAACTAATACGCGAGATTTCCGAACTCTGACTATAAGTAAGGTGGCCAAGTAATACGCGAGATAAACGAAGTCTGTCTTGAAAAGAGTGTCCAAGTAATACGCGAATTCATAGGAGTATAAGAATTTTTCTAAAGTGGCCAAGTAATACGCGAGATTTCCGGACTCTGACTGTAAGTAAGGTGATCGAGTAATGCGCGAGTTCAATGGAGTATAAGAATTGTTATAAAGTGGCCAACTAATACGCGAGATTTCCGGACTCTGACTGTAAGTAAGGTGATCGAGTAATGCGCTAGTTCTTAGGAGTATAAGAATTTTTATAAGTGGCCAAGTAATACGCGAGGTAAACGAAGTCTGTCTTGAAAAGAGTGGCCAAGTAATACGCGAATTCATAGGAGTATAAGAATTTTTCTAAAGTGGCCAAGTAATACGCGAGATTTCCGGACTCTGACCTTAAGTAAGGTGATCGAGTAATGCGCGAGTTCAATGGAGTATAAGAATTGTTATAAAGTGGCCAACTAATACGAGATATTACCGGAAAAAGACTTAAATAAAGTAGCCCAAGTAATACGCGAGATAAACGAAGTCTGTCTTGAAAAGAGTGGCCTAGTAACGCGCGAGTTCAATGGACCACAGGACTGATATAAATACATGAGTGGCCTCGTAATACGCGAGTTAAACAAAGTCTGTCTTGAAAAGAGTGGCCAAGTAATACGCGAATTCATAGGAGTATAAGAATTTTTCTAAAGTGGCCAAGTAATACGCGAGATTTCCGGACTCTGACTTTAAATATTGTGGCCAAGTAATGCGCGAATTCTTAGGAGTATAAGAATTGTTATAAAGTGGCCAACTAATACGCGAGATTTCCGGACTCTGACTTAAAGTAAAGTGGCCAAGTAATGCGCGAGATAAACGAAGTCTGTCTTGAAAAGAGTGGCCAAGTAATGCGCGAGTTCAATGGACCACAGGACTGATATAAATACATAAGTGGCCTCGTAATACGCGAGTTAAACAAAGTCTGTCTTGAAAAGAGTGGCCAAGTAATGCGCGAATTCTTAGGAGTATAAGAATTGTTATAAAGTGGCCAACTAATACGCGAGATTTTCGGACTCTGACTTTAAGTAAGGTGGCCAAGTAATACGCGAGATTTCCGAACTCTGACTTTAAGTAAGGTGGCCAAGTAATACGCGAGATAAACGAAGTCTGTCTTGAAAAGAGTGGCCAAGTAATGCGCGAGTTCAATGGACCACAGGACTGATATAAATACATAAGTGGCCTCGTAATACGCGAGTTAGACGAAGCCTGTCCTGAAAAGAGTGGCCAAGTAATGCGCGAATTCTAAGGAGTATAAGAATTGTTATAAAGTGGCCAACTAATACGCGAGATTTCCGGACTCTGACTTAAAGTAAAGTGGCCAAGTAATGCGCGAGTTCTTAGGAGTATAAGAATTTTTATAAGTGGCCAAGTAATACGCGAGTTAGACGAAGCCTGTCCTGAAAAGAGTGGCCAAGTAATGCGCGAATTCTTAGGAGTATAAGAATTGTTATAAAGTGGCCAACTAATACGCGAGATTTCCGGACTCTGACTTAAAGTAAGGTGGCCAAGTAATACGCGAATTCATAGGAGTATAAGAATTTTTCTAAAGTGGCAAAGTAATACGCGAGATTTCCGGACTCTGACTTTAAGTAAGGTGATCAAGTAATGCGCGAGTTCAATGGACCTCATGACTGATATAAATACATAAGTGGCCTCGTAATACGCGAGTTAGACGAAGCCTGTCCTGAAAAGAGTGGCCAAGTAATGCGCGAATTCTTAGGAGTATAAGAATTGTTATAAAGTGGCCAACTAATACGCGAGATTTCCGGACTCTGACTTAAAGTAAGGTGGCCAAGTAATACGCGAATTCATAGGAGTATAAGAATTTTTCTAAAGTCGCCAAGTAATACGCGAGATTTCCGGACTCTGACTTTTTGTAAGGTGATCAAGTAATGCGCGAGTTCAGTGGACCTCATGACTGATATAAATACATAAGTGGCCTCGTAATACGCGAGATAGACGAAGCCAGACCTTAAAAGAGACGCAAACAAATGAGAGAATTCTTAGGAGTATAAGAATTGTTATGAAGTGGCCAACTAATACGCGAGATTTCCGGACTCTGACTTAATGTAATGTGGCCAAGTAATGCGCGAGATTTCCGGACTCTGCCTTAAAGTAAAGTGGCCAAGTAATGCGCGAATTTATAGGAGTATAAGAATTTTTCTAAAGTCGCCAAGTAATACGCGAGATTTCCGAACTCTGACTATAAGTAAGGTGGCCAAGTAATACGCGTGATATCCGGACTCTGACTTTAAGTAAGGTGATCGAGTAATGCGCGAGTTCAATGGACCTCATGAATGATATAAATACATAAGTGGCCTCGTAATACGCGAGTTAGACGAAGCCTGTCCTGAAAAGAGTGGCCAAGTAATGCGCGAATTCTAAGGAGTATAAGAATTGTTATAAAGTGGCCAACTAATACGCGAGATTTCCGGACTCTGACTTAAAGTAAAGTGGCCAAGTAATGCGCGAGATTTCCGGACTCTGACTTAAAGTAAAGTGGCCAAGTAATGCGCGAATTCTAAGGAGTATAAGAATTGTTATAAAGTGGCCAACTAATACGCGAGATTTTCGGACTCTGACTTAAAATAAGGTGGCCAAGTAATACGCGAATTCATAGTAGTATCAGAATTTTTCTAAAGTGGCCAAGTAAAACGCGAGATTTTCGGACTCTGACTTAAAGTAAAGTGGCCAAGTAATGCGCGAATTCTAAGGAGTATAAGAATTGTTATAAAGTGGCCAACTAATACGCGAGATTTCCGGACTCTGACTTAAAGTAAAATGGCCAAGTAATACGCGAGTTAAACGAAGTCTGTCTTGAAAAGAGTGGCCAAGTAATGCGCGAATTGTTAGGAGTATAAGAATTGTTATAAAGTGGCCAACTAATACGCGAGATTTTCGGACTCTGACCTTAAGTAAGTTCAGGTTCAATGGGCCACAAGACTGATATAAATACATAAGTGGTCTCGTAATACGCGAGTTAAACGAAGCCTGTCCTGAAAAGAGTGGCTAAGTAATGCGCGAATTCTTAGGAGTATAAGAATTGTTATAAAGTGGCCAACTAATACGCGAGATTTCCGGACTCTGACTTAAAGTAAGGTGGCCAAGTAATACGCGAATTCATAGGAGTATAAGAATTTTTCTAAGGTGGCCAAGTAATACGCGAGATTTCCGGACTCTGACTTTAAGTAATGTGATCAAGTAATGCGCGAGTTCAATGGACCACAGGACTGATATAAATACATAAGTGGCCTCGTAATACGCGAGTTAGACGAAGCCTGTCCTGAAAAGAGTGGCCAAGTAATGCGCGAATTCTTAGGAGTATAAGAATTGTTATAAAGTGGCCAACTAATACGCGAGATTTCCGGACTCTGACTTAAAGTAAAGTGGCCAAGTAATGCGCGAGTTCTTAGGAGTATAAGAATTTTTATAAGTGGCCAAGTAATACGCGAGTTAGACGAAGCCTGTCCTGAAAAGAGTGGCCAAGTAATGCGCGAATTCTTAGGAGTATAAGAATTGTTATAAAGTGGCCAAATAATACGCGAGATTTCCGGACTCTGACTTAAAGTAAGGTGGCAAAGTAATACGCGAATTCATAGGAGTATAAGAATATTTCTAAAGTGGCCAAGAAATACGCGAGATATCCGGACTCTGCCTTTTAGTAAGGTGATCAGGTAATGCGCGAGTTCAATGGACCTCATGACTGATATAAATACATAAGTGGCCTCGTAATACGCGAGTTAGACGAAGCCTGTCCTGAAAAGAGTGGCCAAGTAATGCGCGAATTCTTAGGAGTATAAGAATTGTTATAAAGTGGCCAACTAATACGCGAGATTTCCGGACTCTGACTTAAAGTAAAGTGGCCAAGTAATGCGCGAGTTCTTAGGAGTATAGGAATTTTTATAAGTGGCCTCGTAATACGCGAGTTAGACGAAGCCTGTCTTGAAAAGAGTGGCCAAGTAATACGCGAATTCATAGGAGTATAAGAATTTTTCTAAAGTGGCCAAGTAATACGCGAGATTTCCGGACTCTGACCTTAAGTAAGGTCAGGTTCAATGGGCCACAGGACTGATATAAATACATAAGTGGCCTCGTAATACGCGAGTTAGACGAAGCCTGTCCTGAAAAGAGTGGCCAAGTAATGCGCGAATTCTTAGGAGTATAAGAATTGTTATAAAGTGGCCAACTAATACGCGAGATTTCCGAACTCTGACTTTAAGTAAGGTGGCCAAGTAATACGCGAGATAAACGAAGTCTGTCTTGAAAAGAGTGGCCAAGTAATGCGCGAGTTCAATGGACCACAGGACTGATATAAATACATAAGTGGCCTCGTAATACGCGAGTTAGACGAAGCCTGTCCTGAAAAGAGTGGCCAAGTAATACGCGAATTCATAGGAGTATAAGAATTTTTCTAAAGTGGCCAAGTAATACGTGAGATTTCCGGACTCTGACCTTAAGTAAGGTCAGGATCAATGGGCCACAGGATTGATATACATACATAGGTGGTCTCGTAATACGCGAGTTAAACGAAGTCTGTCCTGAAAAGAGTGGCCAAGTAATGCGCGAATTCTTAGGAGTATTAGAATTGTTATAAAGTGGCCAACTAATACGCGTTATTTCCGAACTCTTTCGTTTATTATTGTGGCCAAGTAATACGCGAGATAAACGAAGTCTGTCTTGAAAAGAGTGTCCAAGTAATACGCGAATTCATAGGAGTATAAGAATTTTTCTAAAGTGGCCAAGTAATACGCGAGATTTCCGGACTCTGACTGTAAGTAAGGTGATCGAGTAATGCGCGAGTTCAATGGAGTATACGAATTGTTATAAAGTGGCCAACTAATACGCGAGATTTCCGCACTCTGACTTATAGTAAAGTGGCCAAGTAATGCGCGAGTTCTTAGGAGTATAAGAATTTTTATAAGTGGCCAAGTAATACGCGAGATAAACGAAGTCTGTCTTGAAAAGAGTGGCCAAGTAATACGCGAATTCATAGGAGTATAAGAATTTTTCTAAAGTGGCCAAGTAATACGCGAGATTTCCGGACTCTGACCTTAAGTAAGGTGATCGAGTAATGCGCGAGTTCAATGGAGTATAAGAATTGTTATAAAGTGGTCAACTAATACGCGAGATTTCCGGACTCTGACTTAAAGTAAAGTGGCCAAGTAATACGCGAGATAAACGAAGTCTGTCTTGAAAAGAGTGGCCAAGTAATGCGCGAGTTCAATGGACCACAGGACTGATATAAATACATGAGTGGCCTCATAATACGCGAGTTAAACGACGTCTGTCTTGAAAAGAGTAGCCCAGTAACGCGCGAATTTTTAGGAGTATCAGAACATTTCTAATGTGGCCAAGTAATACGCGAGATTTCCGGACTCTGACTTTAAATAAGGTGGCCAAGTAATGCGCGAATTCTAAGGAGTATAAGAATTGTTATAAAGTGGCCAACTAATACGCGAGAT
>JAPYXD010000477.1:0-21402 GCA_030998225.1 Diplolepis rosae | reverse complement strand
GTAATAGTTGAGACAGACACTAATTCTTGGTAATCCAATGGTAATGGGTTTACTCCATGCCATCGCTGAACGGCGGTCATTGCTAATCCCGACCAATGGGAATGGATCCTTTCTACTGGGCTTACCGGAGATGGCGTGACTGGTGGGTCCAAAGTAACTGGTAGAAGGTGGCGTAACGGTTGTGTCCAACGTTGGCTGCTCTCTCTCCTTTGTTGTCTCTCCGGCAGTGAAATAAAAAAAGACAAAACTCACATATACTTTTTTTGTTTAAAATGTTCAAATGAATTTCCCGGTAGTGGAGCGTCAGGCTATACGCAATTTACCGTTAATCGGCGCGAAGTTAAATTACATAAAATTCTATACATAGATCTCGGTAATCTTCAACATGCTTCAAACCAAGGACTGTTCGCAACTCTCTAATTTATTTGTCTTACTCTACTAACAGAACGAAACTACGCTATATAAAATCTTAATAAAACAAAACTATAACAAACATGGCCACGCAGGTGGCGTCGTGAGTCGTAGAAATTCTATGACGTCACACGACCATCTCGCCAACCAAGACTCCCCTCCTATCTAGGCGGGCCTCACCTCACTCGGGCGACTTAGTGTCGAAGTCGCCCCCTATGAGGGACCGCCCGTCAGCCTCGCTGAGGCTCTTCTCAAGGAGGAGAATCTGGGTCTCGAAGACCTCGAAAGGATTTTTGGGGGAGAAGTAGCAGCTGTACACACGCATACCCGCCACCTCCACACAAACGAACCCCGCATCGGACTCCAGGAAATCCCCGACGCTCAAATCAGGGCTACAAAAAAGGATGCCGGCCCTCCTTGATGCATCCTGAAACCAAAAAGAGTTTTCAGACCATTTGTACTTCTCACTAATGAGCAGCACATCGGCCCCCCTCTCCCTGGCAGTCTGCATCAGGAGGTCCTCGGCATCCCTCCCCCTTCCGATGTTGAGTTGCAGGAACTTCACTTCCTGCCTCTCAACCTCCAAAGCCCTTTTTGCGCAGGGTCCTTCGCCCTTTTCTCCTTTTTTCTTCATTTTTTTCTTTTCTTTTCTTTTTTTATTTCCTTTCTTTTCTTTGAGACCACATGCCAGTTCCCTTCTTTATTTGGGGGCTGGCTCGTGGCCACCTGGGCATAAGAAGGCGAAGAGCCACTCTTTCCCCTCTTAGGAGTTTTTTCCAGAGTGGGGGAGGGTGCGGATCTCTTTTACCCATCACCTGATTTTTCGGGGTATCTCCCAGAGACGCCGAGCGTGGTCTCTGAAAGATCCCCAATTTCTTCATGGCGGGGTGGGATTCTTTTTTTTTTAGATTCTCACCCCGCTTTCTAATAGGCACTTGTGGGTGTTGAGCATACCGCTCAACACCTCAGTTGCCTCGTTCACCGAGTCTTCAACGAAACCAGGGTTATTCCTCAGCATACCCTGTTGGATAACACTGAGGGCCCTGGCTAACTTTTCCATTTTTTCATTTTGCTCCGTCAGGAGCTGAAGGACGTCTTGCCATCCCTCAGCCCCTAGAGGAGTGCGTGAGTGCGCATCTCGCGCCTTCACCTCTCCATCTCCTTTATTTTTAACGGAATTCATATTTATTACCCTCGTGTCTTAAGACGGTTCGCCCATTATGGGAGCCCTACCGCAGTAGAGCTACTATCCCCGCCTGTATAGATCCCTAGTTATGTGCACCGAAACCGAGAAGCGGCTTATTGGATGGTCGATCCTATCGGCACATTTAATGAAGCTAGTAAAAAGGTTACGGGATAGGCCCGCGCCATAATGATGCTAAAGGTTTAACGTCACCCCTATCGATCGAGCGGTGCCGGGTCCGCCCCGAAACCTAACCCGGACTTCAGGCTAGACGGTGTGCGATTTATCCTACGCAGCGTTGGATATAAGGAAATGCTGACCAGGGAATCCTTTGTTCCTGCGCCCGGGCGTCCATGATGTCAACCCCGAAATTGGTTCCAGACAGTAGAAACATGAGCGGTTTTCCCAGTTTAACATGTGGTTTCACGGGATCTTTGCCCTTCACGGCCGAACACCGGAGGGACTTACCTTTACCCATATTACTTCCACCGAGGTAAGGTACTGACATCGCGTCCTACCCCGGTCGGGAGGCTAGTACTCCTCCCTTGGCTAGTCTAACGGGAATATCCACCAGGCGCCGGCCGCAGCCCATTCACTCAGCATTGCAGTCATTCCAATATGTGTGGGTGTCCGTATCGTGCATGTGGTTGTGATGTGACCACGAGCGGGCACTAGGGAAGTTTAGCGTCATCGCCGCATGCGCATTTGGGGCGATACCCTAGTTAAGGGGTCCCCCGCATTCATTCCGTTTCTACTCATGCGACATCAAGGAACCTGTTCAAGGTCCCCTGATGCTTTTGCTCCTCACTGCGTCCTCACGCGCCTGAAGGTTGCGGAGCAACCATTCCAACGCGTGCGCCCGGCATGCCCACCGCTAGGGAAAAGCCTGTCTATAAGGCTGCCTTGACGGCCATCCTGACAGTGGCAGCCCAGCTGTTGGCAGAGTCCTTTCGGCTTTTACCGTTGACGGGCTGCAGGACGCGTCTGCTCCGTGCATGGCCTCACGCATTCCTCTGGGCGAGACGCTGCCCTCCCGCAAAACACCCTCTCGGGTGTTGGGTGCGTTGCGTTCAGTGTCGCTGTAAGTGTGTAGTGTCATGTTGCTGTCTGTATGCCCCCTCCTCCTTTCTCATCCGGGCTTGGGACCGGCAATGGCGGAGTTAGTAAAAAATTATTAGTTTCACCTCGAAGCGATTTCTATATTCTGTACCTTTTTCGCCATTTTCTCTTGATTGAAGTCGTCAACCCTTCGTTTTTATAATACTAATAGATTCCTCGAAATCGAAAGTACTAGTATATATTTGATTTATGGGGACTTGTAATTTTTTCCGGAGTTTCGCCGATTTTGACGAGGAATCCCATAAGACTACGTGTTAAACTGACATTTTTTCGGTAGCGATTTTTTCGGCAATGACATCGTCAACCACTGTATTTCTTTTTTCCAAATGAATCTAGCAAATTTTATTAAGATAATCTCTAAGTTTCAGAGCAGTCTGTAATTTTTTTCAAAAACGATCAAGCCACCTTAAGGGTGTCGTCTAACTTCGCGCCTGAATTTCGGGCGTATTTTTGACGATGGATTGCAAAAAAACTACACATGATATTGATACAAAGCTTTTTTTATTTAACTAGTACATTATTAAAATTAAAGAATATATATATATATATTTCTTTTTTTCGTTATCTTGGCCTTGACGCGTCCATGAATCGATCTCTGCCGGCGTGACATAGTAGACTTTGTGGCACGATTTCTCAGCTTCAGAACCTTGAAACATGAAAACAATCATATTTTTTTTACTTTTTACTAATCCGACTACGATAAGACAAAGGTTTTTGAAAGATTTTAAAATTTAACAAAATGTCAGCGATTTGAAAAAAAGTTCTATTTTCTACCCTGTTTTTCTAGCTTAAAAAAGCTGTAAAAAATTGAAAAAAAATTTTGTTTAAAAAGCACGTGTCTAATCATAGTGAGACGTTTTTTGAATACGAAACAATTTACAGATTTCCAATATCCGTCAAAATCGTGCGAATAATTTTAAAAAACATTACTTTCGAGAAAACGCGTTTAAAGATAAATGATTAAAATAAAACATGATTGGCTGAATGTTTTCGAATAAATCCTTTATACGGCATTTTCTTTATAGTGTCTAGACTCGAAGTAAGCAAAAAAAAAAAATTCGATTTTTTGAAACCGCGAAGGTAGACGACCCCCTTAAGTTCTGTGAATACATTTTTATGAACATAACTTTTTAACATTATTTTTCCAATATGGAGTGATAAAATCAATAATCAACAAATTCTTTTTCTATCATGCATCCTAGAATATATTTCCGAATTTTCATCTTTAACAACAAACATTATAAAAGCAGCATGATTTTGGATTAAAAATTACAAAAAATATTAATTAGAAATTCAAGAATTTCGATTTTTCATTCCTCTAGACCCTCTTTACTACAAATAAATATAAATCTTTAAATTTACTAATTGACAAAATAAATAGACAGTTTCAAATTGTACGAATTGCCGGAATAGATAAAATCAATATATAAGCAGCGAAGTTCTAGAGCACGCACCTTATTCTGAAAATTACTTTTAAAATAATATGGTAGAACTTTTTTTTGTTTGTCACAGCAGATCTTTATAATATTTCAATTATTATGACAGTTATTCTAAAAATGGTTTCCGAATCATTCCAGACCAACTTGAAGAACCTTTTGAACCACTTTCGATGCAAATCAATTGAAAATCAATCCGGTTCAATCCAAGACTTCAGTTTGAATTAATTCGAACCAAGTTTGTATTGAAGTCTCGGATTAATTCAGATTTAGACTTTCAATCGATTTGCATTGAACGAAATTCGAAAAGTTTTCCGGATTGGTTTTAAATTAATTTAAAATAGATTTCAGAATGGCTCGGATTCGTTCTGATTACATTCGAATTCAAAACTTTCGTCAGGGTGGTTTGAAGGTAGTTGTTGTACCAAAAAATAGGTCTCTTTTTTCTCAGTGTAAATATGAGAAAAGGAAGCTTCAAGTAAAGCGATACTAAATTGATATTTTAAACATTGCAGGAGTTAATTTAACTTTGTTGGAAGGTAAAGTAAAGAATGGGGAGGAATTTACAGAGTACTTACCGCTGGTAAAAACCATTGTTTCCATACAAATCAATAACGAACATACTTGGACTGGGTCCATATTAAAAGACGACACCATAATAACTTCAGCTGAATGTGCAGAAGAAATATATGTATATGAGAACCTAAAGAGAAACGAGGAACCTGGCGTTAGAGTTTTTTATGGAGGTTCTCTTACAGGAACAGATTACACTTGTTCTAAAATCACCCATGTTGCGTCACAGTATTTCTTTAAAAAAAGCGACCGCAATTCACAGTACTATAACAAAATTTACGCTCCATACAATATAGGACTACTTACGGTGAGTCTTTTTCACGCAATGTATGTATTGTTTAAATATACTTGATATTTTTTACTTGTTGAAAAATAAAATAAAATTTATTTCAAAGAAAAATCAATTTCCTTATCGAAATTGACTTTAATTTTCTAAACTGTCTTATCACTTTACATAAAATATAATTTTATAAAAAACTGTTCAAATATTATAACAATGTTTAGTTAGAAAGGAAAACTAAGAAAAAATTTGATTGCTATACAAGCCAACAAGAAGTTTTATTAGTCTGACAAATTTTTTGTGTACAGGTTTCTCAGTAAATATCGAAAACGCTGTGTATTCTAAGTACAAATAAATGTATAATTTCTATAAATCATTCGAGAAAATAAAGTTCAAAGATTGGATATTTCTAAGATTTAATATGAAATTCTAAATATACTACTGTGGGCAAAAACTAAGGTGAATTTTTCATTTAAACTTCGCGGGCTAACCGATTCGGGCAAGCGCTTTTATTTTTATATTTGTCCTACTGTTACTGACATCTGTGTCAAATTTCATGTCAATGTCATCATTTGTTACACTGTTACGTTTGTGTTATCTGAACAACTAAAAGTGATTTTTTCGATTTTTACAATATCTGAATTTGTTCAGCAAAGAAGTGCCATTAAATTTTGTTTGCGGAATGAAATTTCAGTTGCGGAAACGTTCAGAATGTTGCAGAAGGCCTTCGGTGATTTGACAATGTCACAGAAAAATGTTTATAAGGGATACAGAGACTTCAAAGAAGGCAGAGAACGTGTTGATGACTTGGAACGCCCCGGACGACCATCACTCAACACCATTTCAAAAGATATTTTGGGCAGACAACTCGTGGTTTTTGCATCACGATAATGTGCCGTCTCACACTGCACTTGTTCTTCGTGACCATTTCGCCAAAAACTCAACGCATATCGTTCCACAACCACTATATTCGCCTGATTTGGCTCCGTCTGACTTCTGGCTATTTCCCAAACTTAAAAGACCACTCCGAGGACACCGTTTTGACACGATTGAAGTGATAGAAGCCGAATCAAAGAAGGCTTTGAAGGCAATTCCGGAAATCGAATTTCACAAGTGTTTCGTCGATTGGAAAACACGTTGGCATAAGTGCATTATATCGGGAGGGGATTTCTTCAAAGGGGATGAAATTGATTCGGATAAATAAATAAAGATTTTTCAATTTATAACAAAATTCACTTTAGTTTTTTCCCACGGTAGTAGGCAGATAGAGCTCGCACAGCACTCGTGCACGAAAACTTCAAAGTCAGTCAATGAAATTTTTGTGGACTATCAATGGCAATAAGAAAAAAAAATTATTTCGCAAGCTGTCTTTTTTTTTATATACTTTTTAATTTTTTTTTTTTTTTTTTTTTTTTTTTTTTTTTTTTTTTTTTTTTTTTTTTTTTTTTTTTTGGGGGGGGGGGGGGGGGGGGGGGGGGGGGGGGGGGAATTTTATAACAAATTATACTATTATACACTATCACTACACATCGCTGATCATAATATATTACTGATGTTGAAATTAATTTTACGGTGACAGGATTCGAACTTCAATTTTTACCTAACCTACATGTATAACGCAGTCTAACCTTATTAAATTAAACAAAAGATTAACATCGTTCGAGATGTCTAGTGGAAGTGACTACCCCCGAAATGATTGACAAAATCCACGATATGCTTTTGAGCGATCGATGAATCAAAGTGCGCAAAATAGTTGAGGCCACAGGCATATTGCAAGGTACAGTGTTTTCCTTTTTGCACGAAAAATCAGGTGTGAAAAAAATCTCGTCAAGATGGGTGCCGCGTTTGCTTTCAGAGGAGAATAATCCCGACGAGTTTCTGCGTCGATATATAACTGTGGACGAAACATAGATTCCAGAGACAAAGAATCAGTCAAAACAGTGGGTTTTTGAAGCCGAACGGGCCCCGAAGAAGGCGAAGACGGTGAAATTTGCCGGCAAGGTGATGTCTGCGGTTTTTTGGGATGCCCGCGGAATAATCTATACACCGATTACTTGGGTAACGGACAAACGATAACTGAAGCGTATTATGCGTCGTTATTGCATCGGACGAACGAAGAAATCAAGAAAAAACGTTCTCATTTGAAAAAGAAAAAGATTCTCTCCCATCAAGACAATGCACGGGTGCACACCGGCGCAGTGTCGATGGCCAAAATGATGGAATTAAAATTCGAATTATTACAACATTTACTGTATTCGTTGGATTTGGCCCCCAGTTACTTTTCTTTATTTCCAAACTTGAAAAGATGATTCGGCGGACAACGGTTCACGTCAAACGACCAGGTCATCACCCAAGCAGAAGCCTATTTTGAGGACCTTCCAAAATCCAACTTTTTGAACGGCTTGAAAACGTTGGAGAAACGCTTGGAAAAGTGTATAGAGATAAAAGGAAACTATGTTGAAAAATAAAAAAAATTTACACAATAGTATATTACGTGCCTAGGCGCACAATGAGGGTTATTGCGTGACGAGCGACAATGCTCGCAGGAGATCGAAGTCGAAACAAAGCCGAGGCGCGATCAGTCCTGCGAGCATTTTAAGCGAGTCTCGTAATTACCCGAATTGTGTGCATTGGCACATATTCTATTTTATGTGACTTCGGTGCGTATACGAGTTTTTATGCGTACACTCGAATCTAATCTAGTATTGTAGTTGTTTGCGGCGTTAGTCATTACACTTGATATGTCACGACTACTCCCGGCCATTTTTATTTTATCGATCTTGTGTAGTAGTAATGGATTTCTGTTGTATTTTAATATATCTCGATGTATTTTAAATGATCGCCGAATTCCAAGTATTAGCTGGAAATAGTAACTGGTCTTTTAGTCAGTACTAAGGTGCCTGTACAAGCCCAGGCTAATTTTTATTGTACTTTTGCGCACCTCATTCCAGGTATAATTTTTAGTTAGTCTTCTGAGGACCTTTAGCAGAGTAACTGCGTTTTACTCAGGTTCCTTAGTCTTCTCAAGACATAACTTTATGTATTCTCAAATTCTATCAAATAAATCAACTGTTTTTAATAATCGGAAGTGTTATTTCCTGTAAGCGATAATTCCAACAGGTTATGGGCCCAGCACGCTTTCCATTGCGCTATGATTTATTGATTAAATTGCAAAAAAAAGATTTTGAGATACTCCGCGTGTGCATTAGGTTTCGGTGAAAGTGTCAAGTTTGCTTTTTCCTCATCATGGCTGATAAGGAAGTACTAGATCTCAGCAAAACTGGACGGATCAAATTATTCCATGTGGAAATTTGGAGTAACATTTCTTTTACAAGCCAAAGAACTCACGGGTTTTGTGGATGGCACAGAAGTTGAACCAAATAAAGCAACTGCATTGAATGATTGGAAAGCCTGGATGAAGAAATCATCACAAGCAGCTGTGATTTTACTTTGTTCAGTTGAAAAAAATTTACATCCAAATTTAATCAATTGCAGCAAGCCAGATGAAATTTGGGATAAATTGAAGAATCTGAATGGTGATACAAGTGTAGACACAAAGCAAAACGCTTGGGAGCAGTTTTACGCCTTTCGAATGAACGAGGGAGAAAGCATCGCCATTCAAGTTGAAAAATTAGAAGCCATTTTTAAGAAACTGGATGATGCTGGGGAAAAACGACTTCGAGAGACAGCTGTCATATCGAAGCTCTTAAACAAGTTGCACAGCAGTTTTTCACTATTTCGGATTGCCTGGGATTGTACGCACGAGGCTGAGAGAAAAAATCCAGTTTAATTGCTAGGCTGATTAAAGAAGACAAGCGTTTATCTGAAACTGAAAATAACGTGAATGCACTCGCTCTTCAAGTGCAGAGAACAGTTTTGAATAGTGCAGTGAGAAAAGAAAGAACGAAGAAAAATATTCAAGACTTAAAGAAACGAACAAAGTGCGCGTTTTGTAGAGAAAAAGGACATTGGTTGCGTGAGTGTCCTAGAAAAAGGTGACAACGCTAGTGAAGTGAATAAAAATAGCAGCAATGTGTCAAAGACAACGTCAGCGTATGTGTGTGATGTCACAGCTTTTTACTCAAATACTTCTGATGAAGATGGCGAAGTGTGGATCGCAGATTCGGGTGCTAGCATGCACATGACATACCGGAGTGATTTCTTCTCATCTCTTGAAGCCGTCACGGAAGATCATTTTGTCAAGGTAGCAGATGATAAAATTTTAGCAGTGACTGGTAAGGGCACAATTATAATTCAAGAGGAACTACGCGGTTCATTACAAGAGCGAGAGCTTAAAAATGTTTTATTGGTACACGGGTTAAAGCGAAATTTTTTTTCAATCGGAATAGTGAGTAATAAAAATTTTTCTTTTCACGCATATATAAGAAAAATGTGAAATACGCGACAGTAATGGTAAGCTATCATCAATCGGTGTGCGGTATAAAACTTTGTTCCGAATGCTATTCAAAGTTAAGATTCCTATCGAGTGCAATGTGGCCGACTTGAGAATTAACTTAAATTCAGAAAAGCTAAAGCTCTGGCATGAGCGAATGGCACACGTGAATATTTGCGCAGTAAAGAATACGTGTAAAAATCTTGAGTTATGCAGAATTAAAAACTGGAAGTTTTAGATTTTTTCTGTGAAGCGTGCATTATGTGGCACAGCAATCGCGTAAGCCACATACGAGTTCGAACCGTGTAAGTAGTTTTGGACCAGGTGAAAAAATCCACACCGATGTATGTGGACCGGTAAATATCGAATCACCGCGTGGATCAAGATACTTCATATTGTTTAAGGATGAGTGCACAAATTTCCGGAAAGTTTATTTTTTGCGACGCAAGTCTGAAAGGATTTCGAAAAATTTCGGGAGTACGAAGCACTCGTTTCCACACAGCTAGGGAAGAAAATTAAAGTTCTGCGATCAGACAATTGGACAGAGTACACTTCGGGGGAATTTCGGGGAGTACTTAAAAGAGAAAGGTATTATTCATGAATCCTCGTCTCCTTACATCCATGAGTGGAACGGTCGAGCCGAACGGGAGATTAGGACAATTGTCGAAAGTGCCAGAACGATGCTTTTAGGAAAAAAGGTAGAAAATAAACTTTGGACCGAAGCAATTAACACCGCATGTTATATTCTAAGCAGAAATTATTTTACAACCGGGCGAGACGAAGACTTCCTATGAAAAGTGGTTTGGGCATAAGCCACAGGTAAAGCATCTGAAGGTATTTGGAGCCGAAGCATACCTTAATATACCGAAGGAAAATCGCACTAAACTCAACCCCAAAAAAGTAAGAAAGTTATCGTCGTCGGTTATGAGGGTGAATCCAGCAATCACAGACTGTGGGACAATGAGGTTTGTAAAGTTTATATCAGCAGCGACGTAGACTTTAACGAAAACAGCTGCAGAGTCCAGGACGTCAATAAAACAAGCAACTTTTCTATTGACATTGATTTTAAGGTTGATGAAGAGCCACTAGAAAATGAAGATAACATCGCAGCCCCTGAAAATATTGAACCTGAGCAGATTTATGATGAAGCAGCAATAGAAGAAGACGATATCCAAGGAAGAAGATTAAGAAATCGAAATCTAATTCGTCCGCCTGACCGTTTTGGAGTTCCACGTTGCTTTTTTCGCCGATGTGAAGTACCGACAACTTACAACGAAGCTGTAGCAAGTCATAGTGCGGAAAAATGGAAACTTGCCATAAATGAAGAAGAAATTCAAGCACTGGAAGAGAATGAAACATGGACCCTGTGTGAGCTGCCACAAGGTAAACGTGCGATTGGCTGTAAGTGGGTTTATGCCATCAAAACAGATCCTAGTGGAAACATAAAAAGATATAAGGCGAGACTCGTAGCAAAAGGGTTTTCTCAGCGTGAAGGTATTGACTTTTTTTTAAACTTTCGCACCCGTTGTTCGATATGAGTCAATAAGAATGTTATTAGCAATCGCCGCAGAACGAGATTACGAATCTCATGAAGTTCAACGTGAAGACTGCTTTTCTTTATGGGGATCTACATGAAGATAGTTTATTTGGAGCAACCACCGAGATATATCAGTGAAGATAAAAGCAATCAAGTTTACAAATTACATCGCAGCCTTTATGGCTTGAAGCAGTCCCCACGTTGCTGGAACGTAAAATTTGTCAGTTTTTTGAACAAATTCAACTTTGTGAACATCGAAAGTGATAAGTGCGTTTTTGTGGGAATTGTAAAGGGGTTTACGGTGTATTTTTAGTGTTGTATGTAGATGATGGACTGATAATTGTGTGAAAATAAGAATGCGATCGATGAAGTGCTTAATTTTTTGAAGAACAATTTCAAAATTACTGTAGACAGCGCGTGTGATTTTGTAGGTTTGGAGATCAAGCGTGATCGTAGACAGCGTTCGTTAACAATTTGTCAGTCTAGTTATATAAAAAAATTGTTAGATAAATTTAATATGACAGATGCAAAACCATCCAGCGTGCCTGCAGAACCAGGCCTGTATCTCAATAAAAACGACTTGGGCGTAAAAAATTGTGAGGTAAAGGATATACCTTATCGTGAAGCAATAGCCTCTCTCTTATTTGCAGCCAGGGGTAAGTCGTCCTGACATTGAGTTTGCAGTTAACTACGCCGGTCAATTCGTAGATTGTTGACACGATAAAAAAACACTGGGAATTTGTAAAGAAAATTTTGCGCTACTTAAAGAATACCGTAAATTTTGGAATCACCTTCGGAAACAGTGGGAGTTTAGATTATTTACAGGGTTTTACTGACGCAGATGATGCTGGCTGTCTAGACACGCGAAAGTCTAGAAGCGGTTTTGTATTTATGTTAAATGGCGCACCAATATCGTGGTCCAGCCAACGACAAAGTGTTGTTTCGCTATCTACCGCCGAATCTGAGTATATTGCATTATCTCATGGTGCAAAAGAAGCGGTTTGGTTGCATCGTTTTCTGAATGAACTAAATGCTGGATGTAAATCGGTTAAGATTTTTGTTGACAATCAAGCTGCTATAAAACTATCGCCGGGAAATTCAGAACATCACAAGCGATCAAAGCACATTGATGTACGATTTCATTTTCTTCGCGACATTGTAGAGAAGAAGCAAATCGAAATTGTTTACATTCCATCAAAAGATCAATTAGCAGATATACTTACGAAACCATTAGCTAAACAGCAGTTTTGTTATTTGCGGTCAAAACTAAAATATAATAGACCATTCAAAATAAGTGGGAGTGTTGTATTTTAATATATCTCGATGTATTTTAAATGATCGCCGAATTCCAAGTATTAGCTGGAAATAGTAACTGGTCTTTTAGTCAGTACTAAGGTGCCTGTACAAGCCCAGGCTAATTTTTATTGTACTTTTGCGCACCTCATTCCAGGTATAATTTTTAGTTAGTCTTCTGAGGACCTTTAGCAGAGTAACTGCGTTTTACTCAGGTTCCTTAGTCTTCTCAAGACATAACTTTATGTATTCTCAAATTCTATCAAATAAATCAACTGTTTTTAATAATCGGAAGTGTTATTTCCTGTAAGCGATAATTCCAACAATTTCAATAGACGCATGCGCAGTTCAAATGTACAAGGCTTTGCCAGTACGGTGCCAACGCTGTACGAAGAAGAAGAAGAATAAGAAGAAGATTGTGCTTTGTTACATGGCTATAGGAGCATGCGCAGTTCAATTTTGACATTTCATTCCTCTGTAGCGCAATATACTAAATTTCGCTACTGTTAGCTGTAGCGAAAAAACGAGTTTGCGCGCCGGTAACACATAAAATAATTAATTTTTCTATTTTTTTTTAAAAAGCATAAAACTTAATGCTTTTTTATCATGGAGGGATCCCTGCCAAAAATGTATACATAGTAAACATTGATTTGATTGACATGGAAAATTGAAAGATTGATGAGTCATTAGTACTGAAAAGGTCGATTTTCCATTTAAACGTCAAAATGAATACAAATAGCAATGACTACAAAGAAGCTTTTTTATGTCCAAAATGCGACATAAAGTTATAAACTTTCTTTTATTCTTGTTCATAATGTAACAGGCTATATTGGGTATATGGTTACTATCAAACACTGCTCTACTATATTTCTTTTCAAATACTCGTCAGTATACTTCTATTAGTCTTTTTCTTTAATTCGGTTAGTAAGCATTATATTTTCATAAAAACCCATCTTAAAATCAATAAATTATTAGCTTCTAAAATCTTTAGTGAAGAATTTTGAAATTTTGAATGCTTTTTTATTACGTTAAAAGAAGACATTCCTCAAATTTTCAACAATTTATTTCTGTGTGTCCGAATCTTCCTTCACAAATTCATTACGTAAGACAGAAATCTTTATGCATTTCAAGGAAGAAGACCACCTTGGATGCATGAAAAATTGTTTTTTTTTTTATTAATTTTTTCATTTTAAAGAAGAAAAGACAATTTCTTCAGTGAAAAAAGTCAGTTTCTGAGAACGCTGTAAATTTTACGATTCTTTTTTCTGCGTGTGGTCTTCCCCCTCATTTGAATACAGATTGTTAACATTTTTAATTATATCTCCTCAATTAAAAAGAAAAATCTTTTCAGATTGATGACAAAATCGATTTAGACGTTTTCAAAGAAAGTGGTCTGCCAACAGGCTGTATCATCAGAGAAGGTACTGAACTTCATGCGATAGGATGGGATTCTGAGTTCACGGTAAGTGCACTGTTGAAGAGATTTATTTATGAACAACAATAATAATAAAAAATCACATTTGTTAGATTTTTATTAAAAATAAGAAGTAGAGCTCTAAAAATTTGTTGGCACTCTACAATTTTTTTTCTCATTGCATAAAGTATGTGTAGATAAAAATTTTCTGACTCAAAAATTAACTAGGCCCCTAAACCTCAATGTAATTTGTTGTAACAACGTTTACCTTCGACAGCTGCGAACTACCAGTAAATTACCACTGAGAAAGACAAATCCGCCACAATATTTTAATGAAAAAATTTATGTTAATGTCGGTTATTTAATCACAAATGTATTTTTTGACTGTTTTATAGTTGTTTCGGAATTTCTGGTAAAAATGATAAATCAACAAATTTTGTAAGAGGAATTTCACATCTTTACGGAAATCCATTCTATAATTTTTTTAAAACTATTTTAATTTAATAGAAATCGAATTTTAGAGTATAATGAAACATTAGAATACGTATTTAAGACAAATTCACATATTTTGCTACAATAATATTAATTCCTGGTCAAGAATTTGTGAAACGGATCACATTTTTCCTGAACTTACTAGAATACATAAAACAATGATTGTTTTTCTGGGTACACATCAATACTAAAGTATTCCTAAAACATTTTGAAAAAATATTGACAATTACGAAAGATATTAACAAAAGAGTTTTTTTGACAAATCTTTTTCAAAAATTTCTAGGTTGAAAATAAAGTATTTTGATGAAACAAAATTGTTTACTATAAACAATTTGAATTTTAATAACTTTCTCGATGTTTTTATTGAAAATCGTTTAAGATTTTTAGTTTCTACATTCCTTTTGGGTGGACATCATTCTACATCTCGCTGCTTCGTGTCCAGATCGTTTACAGATTTGGCAGGTTAAGACCTTATTTATTTCGGTTGGTAAAGGTCTCATTGGTTTGTTTAATGAAAAACATTTGTCTGCACTGTGTCCTTGTTTATTGCACAGTTGACATGTTATCCGAGTTGATGATTTATTTAGGAAACAATCTTTAGCAGTATGTCCCTGTTTTTTACGTATTTGGCATTCTTGGTTGCCAAAAAATTGGGTAGCTGTGTGCCCTTGCTTATTGCATAGTTGGCACTTAATTTGATTGGTTGGTTCATATTTTAAATTTTTGTGAACCTTAAAACATTTGTCTAAAGTGTGCCCATTTACTTTGCAGTTAGTACACCAGAGTCTATATCTGCATTGTCCTGTTTCATGTCTTTCTTTGTTGCAAATCCGACACAGGAACATGCGTCGAGTTCGTAAATGATTGTCTTCATTTTGGTTACTTACTGTTGTCCTAAGATTTTTTTGAGCTTCCAATTTTCGCTCGATGGTGATCGCATTTTTTATTATGTTGTTGACATCTTCCACTTCTTCGTTTCCCAATCGTTGCTCCAGTTCGAATTTAAGTCCCCTTTTAAAAGAATCGACCAATGTGTTTTTGATTGACGCGCGGAAATTTGCGTCGATTATTCCCCGATTTTCTAAACTTCTTACTTCTAAAATCCTAGTTCCGATATCTCTAATCCTATTCGCGTAGGTAATGACATTTTCATGATCTTTTTGATATTCCTGTCCTAACTCTCCTAATAATTGAGGAATAGTTCTAGCTGGAGTATATATATTTTTAAGGAAGGTTTTAAGTTCGTCGATGGTTAAAAATACTTGACCAGAAATAGCTTGACGGGCTTCACCTGTTATTTTGCTCCTGATTAATTTTACTAAGTTTATTTCTGATTCTGGTTCTATCATACACTTAGCCTCATTGCATCCTTCTATAAATTGGGCTGAGGGTATATTTTTACCATTGAATTCGGGTACTACCATTAGTGCATCTCGCAAAGTAACAACCTGAACTGATTTTTCTGACATGCTCATCTTGATTTTAATTTTGGGGTTTTTCTCTGAGGAATAGTTTAAATAAGATTCGCTTAAGTCTACTAATGTTTTAGTACTATTGTTTGATAGTACTGAAATATTGAAAGGGTTTTCAAAAGAATAATTTTCCTGAATTGATTCCCTAGTATCATTTAAGGGTTCTGTATCCTTACTTGAGGATGTTGAAAGATTTAAAGAATATTCCTCTTCATCACGTGGTAACTCTTTTCTTGGAGTAAAAGGATTAAATTCATCAACTTCTTTTCGGAGATTTAAATCTTTAGATGCCTGTGTTCGAGTAATTCTTTTGTCCGACATACGTAAGTTTACTTAAAATACCGCTAATTTACATTTGAATTCTCGTGATCTTTTGAAAATTTTGAAATTTAGGATTTTCAGAATTTTATTAAAAATTTGAAAATTTAGAAAAATTTAACATTTGGACACTTGAGATCCATAGAAAATTTGTTTAAAATCAGGATAGTTTTAATCCCGTTGAAAATTTTAAATTTTTAGATTTTTATAATCCTATTGAATATTTGAAAATTTAGTAATAATTTAGAAATATGGATTCTTTTGATCCATAGAAAATTTGTTTTAAAATCAGGATTCTTTTTTGTCTCTTTAAAGATTTAGAAATTTAGGATTTTTATAATCCTATTAAAAATTTGAAAATATGTAAGAAACATTGAGATTTGGATTTGTTTGATCCATAGTAATTTGTTTAAAAATCAGGATTCTTTTTGATCCCTTTAAAAATTTATAAATTTAGGATTTTTAATAATCCTATTGAAAATTTGAAAATTTAGAAAATTATAATTCTGGATTTATTTGATCCATAAAAATTTGTTTGGAATCAGGATACTTTTTTTCCCTTTTGAAAATCTTGAAAAATTTAGGATTTTTATAATCCTATTGAGAATTTTGAAAATTTAGAAAAATTTAGAATTTTGGATTCTTGTGATCCAATAAAATTTTGTTTAAAAAAAAAATCAGGATTCTTATGATCCTTGTTAGGTCAGAAACGTAACATTTCTCTTCTTAAAAGATCTCCTCGTTTTATGTAAGGATCGGAAGGATCCTCTCTAAGGGATGAGGAATAGTCAGTGATTGAGAAGGGTTAGGTATATAAAATATATTTATTGACAATTAAAATTATATCGGGTAAGCATCATGGAAATGTAAATAGAATCGAAATTTGAAATACATTCGTAGTTACCCTGAGTTGTGAATTGGTTGATGATTAATTGAGTCCAGTAAGCGAATGTGGTCAGTTGAGTCTTCCTTGTAATCTTGAGATAGTTGCTTTTGTATAGTAAATTCGTAGTCCAGACGGTTGATCTAGTTGATTCTTTGATCCCAGTTTCGAGAGAATTTGGAAGGCGATTCCCCTTCACTTTCAAGAGTCGTTGAACTCAGCGTCGAGTTAGAATTTGTGTTGAGTAGCGGTAGAAATCTGGTGAAGCTGCACGGAGAAAAAAATCTAACTATTATAGTAGGCTGAGCTCTATCCTATTAAAGCATCGAACTTAATGTGCGAAATTGGTATGAGCTTCTACCGGTATTGGCATCAACTCGTGCATTTTTAGCATGAAATGTCTTATACTAAAAAAGAAAGAAGCGCATGCCATTATTGCTAGTGTCATATGCTGTCATAGCAAGGTTCTCGCCTGACTACGGTTGTAAGAGAGCTCATACTGAAATAGGATGAATTTCTTACAACCGAGAGAACACGTGAGGTGCTACGCGTTCGAAAGTAGGCGTGGCCTAACATCTCAGTTGTAAGAGAACCCATACTGAAATAGGATGGGTTTCTTGCAATCATAGTAAGGCGAAGTTCGAACTATTTTCGCAAGGCACAACTGCTCTAAAAGCATGAAACTTGCTACTTTTTTAGCATGAAGGGATTCCTGCTGAAAATGTATGATTTTTTCACCAAGATAGCAAGAACGAAACCTGCTACAAAAGCATGACTAGTGCTCTTACTATTATAGTCAGATTTTTTTCTCCGTGTGGACTAGACTGACTGGATTGTACTCGCGGTATAGATTCGATGGCACTGGACTGGACTCACGTTGGTCACATTGTAGAAGTCGGACGTTGACTAACTAACTGAACTCGCGGTGTAGAGATGATGGTACTGGACTGACTTCTCTTGGAACTTTCGCTTTTTATAGAACTTTGAAAGGTCAAGTATGACGAGTAACATGCTATGACCAGTCGCATGTTATTACAAGTCACATGCTATTACAAGTCGCATGTTGTGACGGTAGTGTGTTGGTATTGTAGGGCTTCATTCACTTTATCTCTGGGTCAGTCGATTTGTTATCATGTGTGGGTATTATAACGACACATGGTAATTTCATATTGATCATCCTATTGATCTGTAGATTTGTCTATAACTTGCGTCGATAAAATCACACTCGTAATGCTGTCTTGATCCCTTTATTGGTTTCTTAATCTGCTTGTTACTTGTGGCGGTAGAGTCGCGGGACGTGACATCCTTCTGAAAATTTTAAATTTTTGGATTTTTATAATCCTATTGAAAATTTGAAAATTTAGTAAAAATTTAGAAATGCTGATTCTTGCGATCCATAGAATTTTTATTGAGAATCAGGATTCTCGTGATCCCTTTGAAAAATTTGAAATTCCTTTGATCCATCGAAATTTTGTTTTATAATCAGGATACTTGTGATCCCTTTAAAAATTTATAAATTTAAGATTTTTATAATCATATTTGAAAATTTGAGATTTTGAAAATTTTGAAATTTGGATTCATTTGACCCATAGAAATTTGTTTTAAAAAATCAGGATTCTTTTTGATCCCTTTTGAAAATTTAGAAATTGAGGATTTTTATAATCCTATTGAGAATTTTGAAAATTTAGAAAAATTAAAAATTTTGGATTCTTGTGATCCAATAACATTTTGTTTAAAAATCAGGATTCTCGTGATCCCTTTGAAAATTTTGAATTTTAGGATTTATATAGGGGAGAGTCGGGTAGTACCGGCCACTTAAGCTTTTTTGATAATAACTTGGCTTATAGGGATCAAAATTAAAATTTAGAAGGTTAGTTATAATGTCAATGTTTCTACAAACAACCTGCAAAGAGGAAAATAAGAAATAAACATATTTTGGAAGAAAACAAAGCGATTAAAGTGAGATTTAAAATAGATTACTACAAAATAGTGTCGGGTAGCCCCGGCCATCGAAAAAACCGAGATATTTCACTAAGAAAAAAATGCTATTAAATCAAAAGCATGTACATATACTATTAATTCATAAAAATATACTACAAGAACCAATAAATATTTTACTAATTTTATAGCATATTGATTTGAATCCATGATATACATGCTTTTGATTCAATAGCATTTTCTTCTCAGTGCAGTATTCCTGTGCATCCATAAAGCCCACTTTTCCGAATATGCTTGTTTAAAAGGTTTCATGAATTTCCGATCAAGAGGTTGCAATTATTTGTGACTCGTGTGTGGGGGTAAACTTAGAAACTTAGCAGAAAAATGTGGCCAGGGCTACCCGACACGAAATGGCCAGGGCTATCCGACTCTGACAAGTTTCACTAAAACTGCTGTAAATAAAAAAATACGCGAAAATATTAAACAAAAATTAGAGGTCACATAGTTAGAAAGTGAATTTATATATCCCAATCAGAACCAATCTGATATTTCTTTTAGCTTTAGAAATATTTTATAATAAAGATGGTACATATTTCTCAAAATGCACCTGTTTTCTAGAGATGAAATATTTAGACCGGATTTTCTTTTAAGTTGATGAAAGATACGACTCCATATCATTAAAATTACACTTTGGCACAATTCTGAAAGAAAAAAATGTTAATTTATTTTCGCAGAGAGTACAGTTTATTCAATGTCATGAGTGTCCGGGGCTACCCGATGGACGGGGCTACCCGACTCTCCCCTAATCCTATAAAAAAAAAATTGGAAATTTAGAAAAAAAATTGAAATTTGGATTCTTTTGATCCATAGAAAATTTGTTTTAAAATCAGGATACTTGCGATCCTTTTAAAAATTTTGTTTTAAATTAGTATTCTTGTGATCCTTTTTACATTTTTAGAATTTAGGATTTTTGTAATCCTATTTTTAAATTTTGAAATATAGAAACATTTTGCAATATGGATTCATTCAATTCATAGAAAATTAGAATATATTTAGAATTAGGATTTCGTGGATCCTTATAACATTTAAGAATTTAGTATTTTTATAATCCTATTTAACATTTTGAAATATACAATAATATAGAACTTGTATTCTTTTGATCCATTGAAATTTTGTTTAAAATTTGGTCAAATTTGGACATTTTATTAGACTTGTAGAATTTGAAAAATTTTGAGTTTGATAAATTTGGAAAATTCGTTAAAATTTTAAAATTTGAGAAGTTTGGTTTGATTTATAAAATTTATAAAATTTTGAAAGGTTGCAAGATTTGGGTTAATTTATAAAATTTCGTAAAATTTGAAAGATTTTGAATGTTTAACGATTTGGAAAATTTTGAAACGTTTGGTAAAATTTGAAAATTTTATTGGACTGTAAAATTTGAAAGAAAAAAAAATTTTTGAGAGTTTGAAAACTCGTCAAAGTCGTTAAATTTGCAGTTTGGTTTATAAAATTTAAAAAATTGCAAAAATGTTATTAGTTTTGTAACAATTTGAAGAATATTGAACATTTAAAAATTTTTGAAAGTTTGAAAAGATTGGAAAATCTGTTAAATTCGTTAAATTTGAAAAAAAATTTGATTTAATTTATAAAATTAAAAAAAGAAAATTTGTAAAGGTTGGTAAATTTTAATTTGATTTTAAAACTTTTGTAAGATTTCGTAAAGTTTTGGAATTTTGTATTTTTATAACGTAGGATTTTTCTTTTGTAATCCTATAAAATTTAAGAATTAATAAAATATATCAAACCTATATGTGATTTTTTCCCCAAAATTCGAAGCATAACTTAAAAATATGCGAAAATGTATGACCGAAAGAGAATTTTAAAGATTTTTGTTAAAAGCTGGTTTTGCTCTAACAATTTTTCTATAGTTTAATTTGATATTTCTTTTTTCTAAAAATTCGTCTAATTGGCTCATGTCAGTTGGCAGATTTTTTGGCTAGTTGGAGGATTAAAATAAACTCGTTTAAATGTATACTGGCTATTAAAAAGATCTAAGGAATTCATTTTTACTGAAATTTCAATCAAAAGGAGAATTTTATGCTTAAGTTTTTAATCTAAAACTACTAGTTTCTTTTAATTTTTTAAAGTATTTATTCTGAAATAATGACATTTTGAACTTGTTACAATCAAGAAATTTTTACTGACTTCCATATTTAGGCAAATATTGCTGATTTCCTACTAACTTTTCTTTTCAAAAAATGTTTTTCTGCCATTCAGAAATTTACTTTAATATATAAAAAAAGGTATTTAACATAGATTTTAATTACTTAAAAAAAAATTTTGTATTAATATAAAAAACTTCGAAATTTTTTTTTAAATTTGAACCCTACAATCAATTATTAATTTTAACGTGTATATTTACTTTATATATATATATTATCTTGAAAACTTTTGTATTTAATGGTAAAAAGACTCAGAAATAAAACATAGAAATACACAAAAATAAACATATGTAGGATAGAAGAAGATAGAAAGAAATAAGAAAAATGCAAAAATTTGGAAGAGAATAATTATTTTGAACAGGTATCTCTCCGGGGCCTCCAAAAATTAAAAACTCTTTTGTGACGTCTGAAGACACATAAGAGAACGATAGTTTTATT
>JAPYXD010000476.1:0-13337 GCA_030998225.1 Diplolepis rosae | reverse complement strand
TGCCTGTGAAGCTGTACCCACACTATTAAAAAACCAACTTTTTTTTTAGAGTTCTGAGCTCCTTTAGAATAGTTCTAGAGTTCCTGATAGTTTTTAAGAATAGTTCCGGGGTTTACATGCCTCAAAAATCAGATTTTCAAAATGGGGGGCTAAGTTCACGCTCCCCCCACTTTCGAAAAATTTCAATTTTTTTCAGAGTTCTGGGAAGATTTAACATAGTTCTAGAGTTCCTGACGCTTTTCGACAATAGTTCCGTGAATTTCCGGGCACAGTGAACTTTCAAAAAAAAAATTCCAGCCCCCCACTTTTTACATATTCACTTTTTATCGATATATTTCTGTAGTACTCCAAGAGTTCTAGAGTTCTGTGTAACTAAAATTTTGAAAATTTTTATTCCCAAAAAGTTGTGGGACTTCAAAGTTACCAAAAAATTTTGAAAATCAATTTTTGAAAAGTTCCAAGAGTTCTGGTCAGAGTTCTGTTCCCCCCGGAATAGTTCTACAAAAAAGCCCTATAACATTTTTCTCTCAGATCAAAGTCCAAAAAGTTGTGGGACTTCAAAGTTACCAAAAAATTTTGAAAACCAAATTTTGAAAAGTTCCAAGAGTTCTGGTCAGAGTTCTGTTCCCCCCGGAATAGTTCTACAAAAAAGCCCTATAACATTTTTCTCTCAGATCAAAGTCCAAAAAGTTGTGGGACTTCAAAGTTACCAAAAAATTTTGAAAACCAAATTTTGAAAAGTTCCAAGAGTTCTGGTCAGAGTTCTGTTCCCCCCCGGAATAGTTCTACAAAAAAGCCCCATAACATTTTTCTCTCAAGTCAAAATCCAAAAAGCTATGACACTTCAAAGTTACCAAAAAATTTTGAAAACCAAATTTTGAAAAGTTCCAAGAGTTCTGGTCAGAGTTCTGTTCCCCCCCGGAATAGTTCTACAAAAAAGCCCTATAACATTTTTCTCTCAGATCAAAATCCAAAAAGCTATGACACTTCAAAGTTACCAAAAAATTTTGAAAACCAAATTTTGAAAAGTTCCAAGAGTTCTGGTCAGAGTTCTGTTCCCCCCCGGAATAGTTCTACAAAAAAGCCCTGTAACATTTTTCTCTCAGATCAAAGTCCAAAAAGTTGTGGGACTTCAAAGTTACCAAAAAATTTTGAAAATCAATTTTTGAAAAGTTCCAAGAGTTCTGGTCAGAGTTCTGTTCCCCCCGGAATAGTTCTACAAAAAAGCCCTATAACATTTTTCTCTCAGATCAAAATCCAAAAAGTTGTGGGACTTCAAAGTTACCAAAAAATTTTGAAAACCAAATTTTGAAAAGTTCCAAGAGTTCTGGTCAGAGTTCTGTTCCCCCCCGGAATAGTTCTACAAAAAAGCCCTATAACATTTTTCTCTCAGATCAAAATCCAAAAAGTTGTGGGACTTCAAAGTTACCAAAAAATTTTGAAAACCAAATTTTGAAAAGTTCCAAGAGTTCTGGTCAGAGTTCTGTTCCCCCCGGAATAGTTCTACAAAAAAGCCCTATAACATTTTTCTCTCAGATCAAAGTCCAAAAAGTTGTGGGACTTCAAAGTTACCAAAAAATTTTGAAAACCAAATTTTGAAAAGTTCCAAGAGTTCTGGTCAGAGTTCTGTTCCCCCCCGGAATAGTTCTACAAAAAAGCTCTATAACATTTTTCTCTCAAATGAAAATCCAAAAAGCTATGACACTTCAAAGTTACCAAAAAATTTTGAAAACCAAATTTTGAAAAGTTCCAAGAGTTCTGGTCAGAGTTCTGTTCCCCCCCGGAATAGTTCTACAAAAAAGCCCTATAACATTTTTCTCTCAGATCAAAATCCAAAAAGCTGTGGGACTTCAAAGTTACCAAAAAATTTTGAAAATCAATTTTTGAAAAGTTTCAAGAGTTCTGGTCAGAGTTCTGTTCCCCCCCGGAATAGTTCTACAAAAAAGCTCTATAACATTTTTCTCTCAGATCAAAATCCAAAAAGTTGTGGGACTTCAAAGTTACCAAAAAATTTTGAAAACCAAATTTTGAAAAGTTCCAAGAGTTCTGGTCAGAGTTCTGTTCCCCCCCGGAATAGTTCTACAAAAAAGCCCTATAACATTTTTCTCTCAAGTCAAAATCCAAAAAGCTATGACACTTCAAAGTTACCAAAAAATTTTGAAAATCAATTTTTGAAAAGTTCCAAGAGTTCTGGTCAGAGTTCTGTTCCCCCCGGAATAGTTCTACAAAAAAGCCCTGTAACATTTTTCTCTCAGATCAAAATCCAAAAAGTTGTGGGACTTCAAAGTTACCAAAAAATTTTGAAAACCAAATTTTGAAAAGTTCCAAGAGTTCTGGTCAGAGTTCTGTTCCCCCCCGGAATAGTTCTACAAAAAAGCCCCATAACATTTTTCTCTCAAATCAAAATCCAAAAAGCTATGACACTTCAAAGTTACCAAAAAATTTTGAAAACCAAATTTTGAAAAGTTCCAAGAGTTCTGGTCAGAGTTCTGTTCCCCCCGGAATAGTTCTACAAAAAAGCCCTATAACATTTTCCTCTCAAATCAAAATCCAAAAAGCTATGACACTTCAAAGTTACCAAAAAATTTTGAAAACCAATTTTTGAAAAGTTCCAAGAGTTCTGGTCAGAGTTCTGTTCCCCCCCGGAATAGTTCTACAAAAAAGCCCTATAACATTTTTCTCTCAAATGAAAATCCAAAAAGCTATGACACTTCAAAGTTACCAAAAAATTTTGAAAACCAAATTTTGAAAAGTTCCAAGAGTTCTGGTCAGAGTTCTGTTCCCCCCGGAATAGTTCTACAAAAAAGCCCTATAACATTTTTCTCTCAAATCAAAATCCAAAAAGCTATGACACTTCAAAGTTACCAAAAAATTTTGAAAATCAATTTTTGAAAAGTTCCAAGAGTTCTGGTCAGAGTTCTGTTCCCCCCGGAATAGTTCTACAAGAAAGCCCTATAACATTTTTCTCTCAAATGAAAATCCAAAAAGCTATGACACTTCAAAGTTACCAAAAAATTTTGAAAACCAAATTTTGAAAAGTTCCAAGAGTTCTGGTCAGAGTTCTGTTCCCCCCGGAATAGTTCTACAAAAAAGCCCTATAACATTTTTCTCTCAGATCAAAATCCAAAAAGTTGTGGGACTTCAAAGTTACCAAAAAATTTTGAAAACCAAATTTTGAAAAGTTCCAAGAGTTCTGGTCAGAGTTCTGTTCCCCCCGGAATAGTTCTACAAAAAAGCCCTATAACATTTTTCTCTCAGATCAAAATCCAAAAAGTTGTGGGACTTCAAAGTTACCAAAAAATTTTGAAAATCAATTTTTGAAAAGTTCCAAGAGTTCTGGTCAGAGTTCTGTTCCCCCCGGAATAGTTCTACAAAAAAGCTCTATAACATTTTTCTCTCAAATGAAAATCCAAAAAGCTATGACACTTCAAAGTTACCAAAAAATTTTGAAAACCAAATTTTGAAAAGTTCCAAGAGTTCTGGTCAGAGTTCTGTTCCCCCCCGGAATAGTTCTACAAAAAAGCCCTATAACATTTTTCTCTCAGATCAAAATCCAAAAAGTTGTGGGACTTCAAAGTTACCAAAAAATTTTGAAAACCAATTTTTGAAAAGTTCCAAGAGTTCTGGTCAGAGTTCTGTTCCCCCCGGAATAGTTCTACAAAAAAGCCCTATAACATTTTTCTCTCAAGTCAAAATCCAAAAAGTTGTGGGACTTCAAAGTTACCAAAAAATTTTGAAAACCAAATTTTGAAAAGTTCCAAGAGTTCTGGTCAGAGTTCTGTTCCCCCCCGGAATAGTTCTACAAAAGAGCCCTGTAACATTTTTCTCTCAAATCAAAATCCAAAAAGTTGTGGGACTTCAAAGTTGTATCTTGATCTATCTTTTTCGTTTATTTCGTATATTCGTCTATGAATGAAGTAGCAAAAATAATTAACGTTCTGGCCCTTTGCTCTTAACTACCCTTTTTTAATTTTGAATGTAAGACAATGTTTCAAAGGATTATTTCGAACCGTAAATGTGCCTGAAATTCTGTAAATGGTGTAATTTGTAGTGAACATTTTTAGTTCGTTTCCTGGAGTGGCACTGCTGGCTTGAAGTAACAAACACTATACTTGTTTCTAAAAAAGTGATAAACCGAAAATTCGGCAATAGGCCATAAAATGAGCCATTTATTATATAAAATAAGAGACATTATGATTTGATGTTATAGTGCTGTCAACTTAGCTCTTGAAGCAGTGTCCTTTTGGGCGAAGATGCATAATGTCTTTTTCCCTGGCGAAAGTATCGGATAGGAATTCATTTCGAGCCAATCAGAAATATTCCGATTCATTCCGATATTTATATCCAAGCTCGGATTAATTCGGATTGAAAACTTGGTTTCGGATTCATTCGGTTAGTTGCCTCGGATTAAATCGGATTAGATCGGATCGATTTTTTTACAGGTTTGAAGGGTAGGGGAGAAGCGGCGAAATTGGCGCGTCGTCTAAATTGGCGCACGCTATTTTTCAGAAAATGATAACATAACAAAAAATAAAAATATTTCTATCGTGTGCATTCTTGTATGATATGTATTTGATAGAAAACATTATAAAAATCTAATTGCTTAATACAGTTTTATTGCGATTAATCGTTTTTTGGCATAATGGTTATGTTCGAAGCCATTGAGTTAAATCGTTAAATAATAGTAATTCAAGGTGAATTAGATTAATGCAACGATTTTATAATCTTTGATATTTAATCTTACGATTAGGATAGAATATTTGTATGAAAAAATAAGCATTTTACGTAAAAAGTATTTAATTAATGAACGATACACTTGCGGCAAAATTGGCGCATACGAGATTTAAATCAGAGGCAAAGTTGGCACACGTGTTGTGTTTCTGGAAACCGGTGACTGAAGTCAAGTGCTCGGGTGTTTATGATTGAAAATATAAAGAAGATAGTAAGTACACAATTATTAATATATAGATATATACATTTGAATGTTGCTGGACTTTTCTGCTAATCTTTTTCTTAGGATTTTGTGTGACATGGGAGGTAATGTGGTTCCCAAAACTGATGTAACGACTTTGTAAGGTTATATTCATTTGAACAATCAGTGGTTAAATTTTTTTTTAAGTTTGAGGTATTAAGGCATTTTAAAAGCGATTTTTAATAATTAATTTGCAGTCTGACAGTGTTTTGAAAGTTTTCTCGATTTTAAGATGTGAAAGCAATGTAAGTAAAAAATTTGTATTTTTGATTGATTGTTTCTATTATTTATAAGTCTTCTAAAGTTAATAATTGTATATACTTCTGATTACAAATTCAAATAATTCTCTATAAAAATGATTTCCATTTGAATATTCACTTAAATAGCCACAATTGCCAGTATTTTATTGTTCAAATATAAAATATATTTTAACTTTGGCTGGTTTATGTGAATAAAGGTATAAAAAACTTCACATATCTTGATATACTATCTCAAATTTAGTTTCAAATTATAACTACCTCTTTTCATCAACCTTTGCTACTGAAATGTAATTCTAAATCTATGAAAATATAACTAATACGTGGCAAGAGAAGATTATAATATTAGTGCGTCAATTTACCCGACATGGCGGGTAAATTGACGCAGGTGCAGTCCTTCGGAAATCTGAATAAAAACCTGCTTTAATAATTTTCAATGCAATCTTTATCCATTGGAAAGTATAGAAAAGATATCCAGCTATTAAATAAATATTTTTTCATAATTTTTAGTCATATACTTTCTTTTTAAACTCGCACTTTCTATTAGGTGCGCCAATTTCGCCGCTTCTCCCCTACATGCTGATACTAAATGAAAACTGATGTTTGAATATATAAAAAATAACGTCAAAGTTCAATTTCGATTTAAATTCTGGGAACAAAGCTCAAAAATAATTTATAACAAAAACTCAACAATGGCGAACCCTGTAAACTTATTTGGGAAATAAATATCACCAAATATCTCTAAAAAATTTCAAAAATTTAGTATTTAAACTAATTTACAAGTTCATGAAAGTGCAACTTTCACTTTTCCGAAATTCACATATTTGAAAATTATATGTCCAAACAAATCCCCAAGTTCATAAAAATGAACCTATTTTGGAAAATAAACATCCGAGACAAAATCGTTCAGCGAGACATTTATTGTGCTCGCCTATCACAACTCAGCACAACATTTATTTTTTCGAAATTTACATTTTTCAAAATTTTATTTTTCTCAAAAACGGTTTGTGATATCGAAAATGTACAATGTAGCCCAAATTCAGCACAATTTAGCAAAACTTTTATTTTTTTAAAATTAAAAATGGTGGTGCCAACTTTTCGGACATTAAAATTTTAGGCTTTTTTTGGGCTCCAATACTCTTTCCAGAAAAATCAAATTTCGTGTGGAGGTGCTAGCTTGAATCTAGACATCACCTCAGCTAAACAAAAATTTAAATAAATTAAAAGTAAACTGCATCAGAATTTTGGGCTTTTTTGGGCTCTGGCAATAACCTATTCCTAGACCATAAAGTTTGCAAAAAGATAATTTTTGTTCAAAGACGCCTCTACATGAACATGCAGGGGTGAATTTTAATGTTAACGGTTGCAGCCCAAAAATCGATAGACATTTTTGATGAGCCGGAAAATCAGTGTATTCTTAGACCATGAAGTTCCCAAGAAGACGATTTTTATCCAAAGTCGTCTCTACATATGGCCATGCAGGGGCGCATTTTTACATTCTCATCATGGATGAGAAGGTATTGGTTTTATGTGAAAAATGACTTTCGAAATTTTCATCAAATCTTTACGTTTTGAGACCCCCTGAGTCAGAAAAAATGGTTTTTACGAAAGTGTCTGTCTGTCTGTGTGTAGTAGGTCGTGTGCGGCATAACTCTCGATAGAATTATCAGATTGAATTGAGCTTTGGTACACTTTATCGGAGCCGAAAAAGTAAGGACAAGTTCGTTAACCAGCCACATCCAATCAAAATTGAGGGATTGAGCACTACTTTTGTGTTTTTGAAAATAATTTTTTGAAAAAATCAAAAATTTCAATACTGGTTTTTGATAGTGCTCATAAATCTCTACAAATTATCCTGATAACATTTTTTGATTAAATCAAAATTAGAAATGTTACAGCATATTCAAATTCGAAAAAAGTCAATATCAAAATTCCATTTTCAGTTAAATTATAAGAGATACGTAAAAACGTTATGATACAATATTATTTTCTACATAAAGACCTACAAATTTGAATTGTAACATTTTTTCATAAGATGCATATTTTTCTTATTAATTAAAAAAAAAACTATTGAAAATCCAAAATTCAATTTTTTAACAATAATATGTAAAATACGAAAAAAACGTAAGAATACAAAGTTGTTCGCTTCAAAAAGATCTACAAATTTTGTCTGACGCAGTTTCGATAAAACATATATCGATCTCTGACGATTTTTTTATGTTGATAATTGTCCGTTTTTTTCACGATAGTTTGGAAGAAAATAAATTATTTTAATCATGTAATTTATTAAAAAGTTACTGAAATGTATACAGATAATAGAGCGCGAGCGTCATGATGAGAATGTGTTCCTTAAGGCTGATAGAGCCTTAAGTAAATTGAATTTCCTGTTTCACTTAAATTCAAAAAGAAATTGAGTGACTTTGAGAAAATGTGTAATTCACATCATCTGTAATATTATTATAAAATTGGTTTGAGCTTCAGTATCAAATTATAAGAAATAAACTTAAATGTATGCGAAGAGCATAAGACCGAGCGCGACGATCAAATCGCGCGCCCTAGGCGCGCTCAAACTTGCGAGCGAAGCGAGCTGCGCGCTAAGCGCGCGATGAGAATGTGCCCGCGAAGCGGGCAGATTTTTTTGTCCCACATGTATTATTTAAAATGAAAGGTTGCTTTTCAGTGATGGGGATTGTTTTTTCAAAAATTATTTTTTTCTACTAGCGGGCCATAAAGTGGACTTTATTGCCCCGTGCGGGGCAAACAAATCCACTTTCTGGCTCGCTAGTAGAAAAAAATCGTGTGCAACACGGGAAAAACATTTATTATACTCGTGTGGTTGTTACCCTCGCTTTGCTCGGGCATCAAACTTCACACTCGCAAAATAAATTTTTTTTTTCCTAGTTGCACAATGTACTATCGGGTATTTCAAGAGCCCGAAAAGAGCCCGAAGTTCTGGAGTAGTTTATTTTGCTCAAAAAGTATTTTTTCAAAATTAAGGGTTGCTTGTCAGTGATAGGGGTTGTTTGTTCGAAATTGATTTTTGGATATTTCAAGAGTCCGAAGATATCCCGAAATTCGGGTATAGTTAGTTTTTTGAACTTTAAGGTTTTTATTTAATGGAGGTGCTAGCTGATACGGCAGTCAACACCTCCACCTAAAATTTGATTTTTTGAGGAAAATACAAGAGTCCAAAAATCAGCATTACCGCCCAAAATTAGCCCAAAAATGTGGCATAATAGTATATTATGTTCCTAGGCGCATAATGAGGCTTATTACGCGACGAGCGACAATGCTCGCAGGAGATCGAAGCCGAGGCGCGATCAGTCCTGCGAGCATTTTAAGCGAGTCTCGTAATTACCCGAATTGTGTGCATTGGCATATATTCTATTTTATGTGACTTCGGCGCATATACGAGTTTTTATGCGTACACTCGAATCCAATCTGAAAAGGTCGAAATTGCCGTGATTATCTCACTTGACATTTCGCGAATACTTCCGGTCATTTTGATTTTCTCGATTTTGTGTAGTAGTAATGGATTTCAATAGACGCATGCGCAGTTCAAATGTACAAGGCTTTGTCAGTACGGTGCCAACGCTGTACGAAGAAGTAGAAGAAGAATAAGAGTATTACGCTCCGCTGTATCGTAATAGGCGCATGCGCAGTTCAATTTTTACAGTACATTCCTCTGTATCGTAATATTTACACAACATTACGCTACTCTCAGGTGTAGCGTAAAAACGAGTTTACGCGCCGGAGGCACATGAAATAAATATTTTTATTCAGTTGTGAAGGTGCCAGCTGATAGGACCTCCTTAAATTATGATATGAGAATGAATTGCCTTAATCAGTTTGTTCTATTGATTTTCCAATATTTCATAACTTAAGATAGCACAGCACATATCTTAAAAAATAAAAAAATGTTACGACTTCCGGTTTATCGTATTTCGAGAGCCTAAAATGAGCCTTAAATTATACTACAAGAATGGATTGGTTTAATCATTTTGTTCTATTGATTTCCGAATATTTCATAAGGTTAAGCTAGCACAACACATATGTTGAAAAAAAGTAATGTTACGACTTTCGGTCCATGATATTTCGGGAGCCCTAAATAAGCCTTAAATTATGGTATATAAATAAATTGGTTCAATCATTTTATAAACATGTTTTATGGTGTGTAGTGCCAGCTTAACGTTAAGCTGGCGCAAACATATTTTTTTTATAAAAAATGTGTAAATTTGGTTTTGTTCAAGAAACAAAAATACCTGAGATTTTTTGAATTTTTTGAAAGTAGCTTCTTTCAGTCCATGAGGGGTTCATTGAAACTGAGGGGACTGAGGTGAAGCAAATACTCTGCAATTGATCAACTTTGAATTACTATTTCGAATAACTGGTAAAATATATCCGTGATAATCACAATTTTTTTAAGAAAAAGGTATCGATAAATAAAACAGGATGATTTTTAGGAATAAAGTTTACTTTGGAAAAACTAAATCATAACAGAACACTTGATTTTCAAAATTTTTTGGTAACTTCGAAGTCCCACAGCTTTTTGGATTTTGATTTGAGAGAAAAATGTTATAGGGCTTTTTTGTAGAACTATTCCGGAGGGGAACAAAACTCTGACCAGAACTCTTGGAACTTTTCAAAAATTGATTTTCAAAATTTTTTGGTAACTTTGAAGTCCCACAACTTTTTGGACTTTGATCTGAGAGAAAAATGTTATAGGGCTTTTTTGTAGAACTATTCCGGGGGGGAACAGAACTCTGACCAGAACTCTTGGAACTTTTCAAAAATTGATTTTCAAAATTTTTTGGTAACTTTGAAGTGTCATAGCTTTTTGGATTTTCATTTGAGAGAAAAATGTTATAGAGCTTTTTTGTAGAACTATTCCGGGGGGAACAGAACTCTGACCAGAACTCTTGAAACTTTTCAAAAATTGATTTTCAAAATTTTTTGGTAACTTTGAAGTCCCACAGCTTTTTGGATTTTGATCTGAGAGAAAAATGTTATAGGGCTTTCTTGTGAAACTATTCCGGGGGAGAACAGAACTCTGACCAGAACTCTTGGAAATTTTCAAAAATTGATTTTCAAAATTTTTGGTAACTTTGAAGTCCCACAACTTTTTGGACTTTGATCTGAGAGAAAAATGTTATAGGGCTTTTTTGTAGAACTATTCCGGGGGGAACAGAACTCTGACCAGAACTCTTGGAACTTTTCAAAATTTGGTTTTCAAAATTTTTTGGTAACTTTGAAGTGTCATAGCTTTTTGGATTTTGATTTGAGAGAAAAATGTTATAGGGCTTTTTTGTAGAACTATTCCGGGGGGGAACAGAACTCTGACCAGAACTCTTGGAACTTTTCAAAAATTGATTTTCAAAATTTTTTGGTAACTTTGAAGTCCCACAACTTTTTGGATTTTGATCTGAGAGAAAAATGTTATAGGGCTTTTTTGTAGAACTATTCCGGGGGGGAACAGAACTCTGACCAGAACTCTTGGAACTTTTCAAAAATTGATTTTCAAAATTTTTTGGTAACTTTGAAGTGTCATAGCTTTTTGGATTTTGATTTGAGAGAAAAATGTTATAGGGCTTTTTTGTAGAACTATTCCGGGGGGAACAGAACTCTGACCAGAACTCTTGGAACTTTTCAAAAATTGATTTTCAAAATTTTTTGGTAACTTTGAAGTCCCACAACTTTTTGGATTTTGATCTGAGAGAAAAATGTTATAGGGCTTTTTTGTAGAACTATTCCGGGAGGGAACAGAACTCTGACCAGAACTCTTGAAACTTTTCAAAATTTGGTTTTCAAAATTTTTTGGTAACTTTGAAGTCCCACAACTTTTTGGATTTTGATCTGAGAGAAAAATGTTACAGGGCTTTTTTGTAGAACTATTCCGGGGGGAACAGAACTCTGACCAGAACTCTTGGAACTTTTCAAAAATTGATTTTCAAAATTTTTTGGTAACTTTGAAGTGTCATAGCTTTTTGGATTTTGATTTGAGAGAAAAATGTTATAGGGCTTTTTTGTAGAACTATTCCGGGGGGGAACAGAACTCTGACCAGAACTCTTGGAACTTTTCAAAATTTGGTTTTCAAAATTTTTTGGTAACTTTGAAGTGTCATAGCTTTTTGGATTTTCATTTGAGAGAAAAATGTTATAGAGCTTTTTTGTAGAACTATTCCGGGGGGGAACAGAACTCTGACCAGAACTCTTGGAACTTTTCAAAAATTGATTTTCAAAATTTTTTGGTAACTTTGAAGTCCCACAACTTTTTGGACTTTGATCTGAGAGAAAAATGTTATAGGGCTTTTTTGTAGAACTATTCCGGGGGGGAACAGAACTCTGACCAGAACTCTTGGAACTTTTCAAAAATTGATTTTCAAAATTTTTTGGTAACTTTGAAGTGTCATAGCTTTTTGGATTTTGATTTGAGAGAAAAATGTTATAGGGCTTTTTTGTAGAACTATTCCGGGGGGGGAACAGAACTCTGACCAGAACTCTTGGAACTTTTCAAAAATTGATTTTCAAAATTTTTTGGTAACTTTGAAGTCCCACAACTTTTTGGATTTTGATCTGAGAGAAAAATGTTATAGGGCTTTTTTGTAGAACTATTCCGGGGGGGGAACAGAACTCTGACCAGAACTCTTGAAACTTTTCAAAAATTGATTTTCAAAATTTTTTGGTAACTTTGAAGTCCCACAACTTTTTGGATTTTGATCTGAGAGAAAAATGTTACAGGGCTTTTTTGTAGAACTATTCCGGGGGGAACAGAACTCTGACCAGAACTCTTGGAACTTTTCAAAATTTGGTTTTCAAAATTTTTTGGTAACTTTGAAGTGTCATAGCTTTTTGGATTTTCATTTGAGAGAAAAATGTTATAGAGCTTTTTTGTAGAACTATTCCGGGGGGGAACAGAACTCTGACCAGAACTCTTGGAACTTTTCAAAAATTGATTTTCAAAATTTTTTGGTAACTTTGAAGTGTCATAGCTTTTTGGATTTTGACTTGAGAGAAGAATGTTATTGGGCTTTTTTGTAGAACTATTCCGTGGGGGAACAGAACTCTGACCAGAACTCTTGGAACTTTTCAAAAATTGGTTTTCAAAATTTTTTGGCAACTTTGAAGTCCCACAACTTTTTGGACTTTGATCTGAGAGAAAAATGTTACAGGGCTTTTTTGTAGAACTATTCCGGGGGGGAACAGAACTCTGACCAGAACTCTTGGAACTTTTCAAAATTTGGTTTTCAAAATTTTTTGGTAACTTTGAAGTGTCATAGCTTTTTGGATTTTCATTTGAGAGAAAAATGTTATAGAGCTTTTTTGTAGAACTATTTCGCGGGGGAACAGAACTCTGACCAGAACTCTTGGAACTTTTCAAAAATTGGTTTTCAAAATTTTTTGGTAACTTTGAAGTCCCACAACTTTTTTGGACTTTGATCTGAGGAAAAATGTTATGGGGCTTTTTTGTAGAACTATTCCGGGGGGGAACAGAACTCTGACCAGAACTCTTGGAACTTTTCAAAATTTGGTTTTCAAAATTTTTTGGTAACTTTGAAGTCCCACAACTTTTTGGACTTTGATCTGAGAGAAAAATGTTATAGGGCTTTTTTGTAGAACTATTCCGGGGGAACAGAACTCTGACCAGAACTCTTGGAACTTTTCAAAAATTGATTTTCAAAATTTTTTGGTAACTTTGAAGTCCCACAACTTTTTGGGAATAAAAATTTTCAAAATTTTGAGTTACACAGAACTCTAGAACTCTTGGAGTACTACAGAAATATATCGATAAAAAGTGAATATGTAAAAAGTGGGGGGCTGGAATTTTTTTTTTGAAAGTTCACTGTGCCCGGAAATTCACGGAACTATTGTCGAAAAGCGTCAGGAACTCTAGAACTATGTTAAATCTTCCCAGAACTCTGAAAAAAATTGAAATTTTTCGAAAGTGGGGGGAGCGTGAACTTAGCCCCCCATTTTGAAAATATGATTTTTGAGGCATGTAAACCCCGGAACTATTCTTAAAAACTATCAGGAACTCTAGAACTATTCTAAAGGAGCTCAGAACTCTAAAAAAAAAGTTGGTTTTTTAATAGTGTGGGTACAGCTTCACA
>JAPYXD010000473.1:0-106108 GCA_030998225.1 Diplolepis rosae | reverse complement strand
TATTCGATAATCTGAAATTTACATTTCTTAATTAATAATACAATAAGTAAAGAACTGATCAAATGTAGGTTGTTGAATTTGACTGATTATCGAATAGTGTATGTCAGATTAAGTATGTAGTAAAATAAAATCTCAATTTACATTCAATGGCGTTTGCGTATATTCGAAAAGTCAAATTTAAAAATGTTAGCATTTGTCGCAGAATGAATATGAAAAGCACATATAAAAACTGAATAAAGTTATAAAAGAATAAATCCAAAAACCCCATTTCACAAAATCACCTTGTACTTCTTCGCAACGAATCAACAGTTTAAATTAAATTTCACTAACATTGTTTTCTAGCAGAAAAGCAGTTTGCACCATATAGTATTTATCGTTACGACTACTTTTATAGTCTTTTTGAAACATTTCACGTTTTCGGAAATCGTTGGTGATTGTCATTCAGCGCGCCTATAAACATGATTTACGTCAAATTCAACAACCTACATTTGAACAGTTCTCCACTCAATTAATTAAATTGAGAAATGAATATTTCAGGTTATCGAATAATGTATGTCAGATTGAGTATGTTGTAAAATAAAATCTCAATTTACATTCTATGGCGTTTGCGTATATTCGAAAAGTCAAATTTTCAAATGTTAGTGTTTGTCGCAGAATGAATATGAAATTCACTCAAAAAATCAAAATCCATTATATGGTTTTGCGTGTTCTGATCAAAGAGGTAGATCAAAAAGAAAATACTTGTGCCTTCCATCGGAGCAAACTGAGTAAAGTTATAAAAAAACATATCGGAAAACTCCATTTCTAAAAAATAACTTTGTGTTTCTTCGCAGCGACTCAACGGTTTAAATTATATATCACTAATAATTTTTTCTAACAAAAACGCCGTTTGCAACATATAGAAATTATGTTGTCGGCAACCTTTATAGTCTTTTTGAAACATATCACGTTTTTGGAAATTGTTGGTGATTGTCGTTCAGCGCGTCCATAAACATGATTTACGTCAAATTCAACAACCTTCATTTGATCAGTTCTGTACTTAATGTATTATTAATTGAGAAATGTAAATTTCAGATTATCGAATAGTGCATGTCAGATTAAGCATGTAGCATCATAAAATCTCAATTTACATTCAATGGCGTTTGCGTATATTCGAAAAGTCAAATTTTACAAGGTATGTTTGTGTTTGTCGCAGAATGAATATGAAAAGCACATATAAAAACTGAATAAAGTTATAAAAGAATAAATCGAAAAACCCCATTTCAAAAAATCACCTTGTATCTCTTCGCAACGAATCAACAGTTTAAATTAAATTTCACTAACATTGTTTTCTAGCAGAAAATCCGTTTGCACCATACAGTTCCGGCTACTTTTATAGTCTTTTTGAAACATATCACGTTTTCGGAAATCGTTGGTGATTGTCATTCAGCGCGTCTATAAACATGATTTACGTCAAATTCAACAACCTGCATTTGATCATTTCTTCACTTAATGTCTTATTAATTGAGATATAAAAAATTCGGTTTATCGAATAGTGTATGTCAGATTAAGTATGTAGTAAAATAAAATCTCAATTTACATTCAATGGCCTTTGCGTATATTAGAATAGTCAAATTTAAAAATGTTAGCATTTGTCGCAGAATGAATACGAAAAGCACATATAAAAACTGAATAAAGTTATAAAAGAATAAATCGAAAAACCCCATTTCAAAAAATCACCTTGTATCTCTTCGCAACGAATCAACAGTTTAAATTAAATTTCACTAACATTGTTTTCTAGCAGAAAAGCAGTTTGCACCATATAGTATTTATCGTTACGGCTACTTTTATGGTCTTTTTGAAACATTTCAGGTTTTCGGAAATCGTTGTTGATTGTCATTCAGCGCGTCTTTTTAACATGATTTACGTCAAAAATTCAACAACCTACATTTGATCCAAGTTCTTCACTTAACGTAATATTAATTGAGAAATGTAAATTTGAGATTATCGAATAGTGCATGTCAGATTAAGCATGTAGAATCATAAAAATTCTCAATTTACGATTCAATGGCGTTTGCATATATTCTGAAAAAGTCGAATTTACAAATGTTAGTGTTTGTCGCAGAATGAATATGAAAAGCACATATAAAAAAACTGAATAAAGTTATAAAGAGAATAAATCGAAAAACACCATTTCAAAAATTAACATTGTATTTCTTCGCAGCGAAATCAACAGTTTAAATTAAATTACAATAATATTGTTTTCAAACAGAAAAGCTGTTTGCACCATATAGTATTTATCGTTACGGCTACTTTTATGGTCTTTTTGAAACATATCACGTTTTCGGAAATCGTTGGTGATTGTCATTCAGCGCGTCCCATAAACATGCCGATTTACGTGAAATTCAACAACCTTGATTTGATCAGTTCTATACTTAATGTATTACTAATTGAGAAATGTAAATTTCAGATTATCGACTAGTGCATGTCAGATTAAGCATGTAGTATCATAAAATCTCAATTTACATTCAATGGCGTTTGCATATATTCGAAAAGTCGAATTTACAAATGTTAGTGTTTGTCGCAGAATGAATAAGAAAAGCACATATAAAAACTAAATCAAATTATAAAAGAATAAATCGAAAAACCCCACTTCAAAAAATAACATCGTATTTCTTCGCAGCGAATCAACAGTTTAAATTAAATTTCTCTAACATTGTTTTCTAGCAGAAAAGCCATTTGCACAATATAGTATTTATCGTTCCGGCTACTTTTATAGTCTTTTTGAAAAACATTTCACGCTTTTTTGGAAATCGTTGGTGATTGTCATTCAGCGCGTCCAATATAGACATGATTTACGTGAGGAAATTCAACAACCTTGATTTGATCAGTTCTATACTTAATGTATTATTAATTGAGAAATGTAAATTTCAGATTATCGAATAGTGCATGTCAGATTAAGCATGTAGCATCATAAAATCTCAATTTACATTCAATGGCGTTTGCATATATTCGAAAAGTCGAATTTACAAATGTTAGTGTTTGTCGCAGAATGAATAAGAAAAGCACATATAAAAACTAAATCAAGTTATAAAAGAATAAATCGAAAAACCCCATTTCAAAAAATAACAGTGTATTTCTTCGCAGCGAATCAACAGTTTAAATTAAATTTCACTAACATTGTTTTCCATCAGAAAAGCCTTTTGCACAATATAGTATTTATCGTTCCGGCTACTTTTATAGTCTTTTTGAAACATTTCACGTTTTTGGAAATCGTTGGTGATTGTCATTCAGCGCGTCCATAAACATGATTTACGTGAAATTCAACAACCTTGATTTGATCAGTTCTATACTTAATGTATTATTAATTGAGAAATGTAAATTTCAGATTATCGAATAGTGCATGTCAGATTAAGCATGTAGCATCATAAAATCTCAATTTACATTCAATGGCGTTTGCATATATTCGAAAAGTCGAATTTACAAATGTTAGTGTTTGTCGCAGAATGAATAAGAAAAGCACATATAAGAACTAAATCAAGTTATAAAAGAATAAATTCAAAAACCCCATTTCAAAAAATAACATTGTATTTCTTCGCAGCGAATCAACAATTTAAATTAAATTTCACTCACATTGTTTTCTAGCAGAAAAGCCGTTTGCACAATATAGTATTTATTGTTCCGGCTACTTTTATAGTCTTTTTGAAACATATCACGTTTTTGGAAATCGTTGGCGATTGTCGTTCCGCGCGCCTATAAACATGATTTACGTCAAATTCAACAACCTTCATTTGATCAGTTCTTTACTTAATGTATTATTATTTGAGAAATGTAAATTTCAGATTATCGAACAGTGCATGTCAGATTAAGCATGTAGTAAAATAAAATCTCAATTTACATTCAATGGCGTTTGCGTATATTCGAAAAGTCAAATTTAAAAATGTTAGCATTTGTCGCAGAATGAATACGAAAAACACATATAAAAACTGAATAAAGTTATAAAAGAATCAATCGAAAAACCCCATTTCAAACAATTACATTGTATTTCTTCGCAGCGAATCAACAGTTTAAATTAAATTTCACTAACATTGTTTTCTAGCAGAAAAGCCGTTTGCACAATATAGTATTTATCGTTCCGGCTACTTTTATAGTCTTTGTGAAACATTTCACGTTTTTGGAAATCGTTGGTGATTGTCATTCAGCGCGTACATAAACATGATTTACGTCAAATTCAACAACCTACATTTTTTTCAGTTCTTCACTCTATTTATTACATTGAGAAATGTAAATTTCTGATTATCGAATAGTGTCAAATTCAACAACCTTCATTTGATCAGTTCTTTACTTAATGTATTATTAATTGAGAAATGTAAATTTCAGATTATCGAATAGTGCATGTCAGATTAAGCATGTAGCATCATAAAATCTCAATTTACATTCAATGGCGTTTGCGTATCTTCGAAAAGTCAAATTTAAAAATGTTAGCATTTGTCGCAGATTGAATACGAAAAGCACATATAAAAACTGAATAAAGTTATAAAAGAATAAATCGAAAAACCCCATTTCAAACAATAACATTGTATTTCTTCGCAGCGAATCAACAGTTTAAATTAAATTTCACTAACATTGTTTTCTAGCAGAAAAGCCGTTTGCACAATATAGTATTTATTGTTACGGCTACTTTTATAGTCTTTTTGAAACATATCACGTTTTCGGAAATCGTTGGTGATTGTCATTCAGCGCGTCTATAAACATGATTTACGTCAAATTCAACAACCTACATTTTTTTCAGTTCTTCGCTCTATTTATTACATTGAGAAATGTAAATTTCTGATTATCGAATAGTGTCAAATTCAACAACCTTGATTTGATCAGTTCTATACTTAATGTATTATTAATTGAGAAATGTAAATTTCAGATTATCGAATAGTGCATGTCAGATTAAGCATGTAGCATCATAAAATCTCAATTTACATTCAATGGCGTTTGCATATATTCGAAAAGTCGAATTTACAAATGTTAGTGTTTGTCGCAGAATGAATAAGAAAAGCACATATAGAAACTGAATAAAGTTATAAAAGAATAAATCGAAAAACCCCATTTCAAAAAATAACATGGTATTTCTTCGCAGCGAATCAACAGTTTAAATTAAATTTCACTAACATTGTTTTCTAGCAGAAAAGCCGTTTGCACAATATAGTATTTATCGTTCCGGCTACTTTTATAGTCTTTTTGAAACATTTCACGTTTTTGGAAATCGTTGGTGATTGTCATTCAGCGCGTCCATAAACATGATTTACGTGAAATTCAACAACCTTGATTTGATCAGTTCTATACTTAATGTATTACTAATTGAGAAATGTAAATTTCAGATTATCGACTAGTGCATGTCAGATTAAGCATGTAGTATCATAAAATCTCAATTTACATTCAATGGCGTTTGCATATATTCGAAAAGTCGAATTTACAAATGTTAGTGTTTGTCGCAGAATGAATAAGAAAAGCACATATAAAAACTAAATCAAGTTATAAAAGAATAAATCGAAAAACCCCACTTCAAAAAATAACATCGTATTTCTTCGCAGCGAATCAACAGTTTAAATTAAATTTCACTAACATTGTTTTCTAGCAGAAAAGCCGTTTGCACAATATAGTATTTATCGTTCCGGCTACTTTTATAGTCTTTTTGAAACATTTCACGTTTTTGGAAATCGTTGGTGATTGTCATTCAGCGCGTCCATAAACATGATTTACGTGAAATTCAACAACCTTGATTTGATCAGTTCTATACTTAATGTATTATTAATTGAGAAATGTAAATTTCAGATTATCGAATAGTGCATGTCAGATTAAGCATGTAGCATCATAAAATCTCAATTTACATTCAATGGCGTTTGCATATATTCGAAAAGTCGAATTTACAAATGTTAGTGTTTGTCGCAGAATGAATAAGAAAAGCACATATAGAAACTGAATAAAGTTATAAAAGAATAAATCGCAAAACCCCATTTCAATAAATAACAGTGTATTTCTTCGCAGCGAATCAGCAGTTTAAATTAATTTCACTAACATTGTTTTCAAACAGAAATGCCGTTTGCACAATATAGCATTTATCGTTCCGGCTACTTTTATAGTCTTTTTGAAACATTTCACGTTTTTGGAAATCGTTGGTGATTGTCATTCAGCGCGTCCATAAACATGATTTACGTGAAATTCAACAACCCTGATTTGATCAGTTCTATACTTAATGTATTATTAATTGAGAAATGTAAATTTCAGATTATCGAATAGTGCATGTCAGATTAAGCATGTAGCATCATAAAATCTCAATTTACATTCAATGGCGTTTGCATATATTCGAAAAGTCGAATTTACAAATGTTAGTGTTTGTCGCAGAATGAATAAGAAAAGCACATATAAAAACTAAATCAAGTTATAAAAGAATAAATCGAAAAACCCCATTTCAAAAAATAACATTGTATTTCTTCGCAGCGAATCAACAATTTAAATTAAATTTCACTCACATTGTTTTCTAGCAGAAAAGCCGTTTGCACAATATAGTATTTATTGTTCCGGCTACTTTTATAGTCTTTTTGAAACATATCACGTTTTTGGAAATCGTTGGCGATTGTCGTTCCGCGCGCCTATAAACATGATTTACGTCAAATTCAACAACCTTCATTTGATCAGTTCTTTACTTAATGTATTATTATTTGAGAAATGTAAATTTCAGATTATCGAACAGTGCATGTCAGATTAAGCATGTAGTAAAATAAAATCTCAATTTACATTCAATGGCGTTTGCGTATATTCGAAAAGTCAAATTTAAAAATGTTAGCATTTGTCGCATAATGAATACGAAAAACACATATAAAAACTGAATAAAGTTATAAAAGAATAAATCGAAAAACCCCATTTCAAAAAATAACATTGTATTTCTTCGCAACGAATCAACAGTTTAAATTAAATTTCACTAACATTGTTTTCTAGCAGAAAAACAGTTTGCACCATATAGTATTTATTGTTACGGCTACTTTTATAGTCTTTTTGAAACATATCACGTTTTCGGAAATCGTTGGTGATTGTCATTCAGCGCGTCTATAAACATGATTTACGTCAAATTCAACAACCTACATTTTTTTCAGTTCTTCGCTCTATTTATTACATTGAGAAATGTAAATTTCTGATTATCGAATAGTGTCAAATTCAACAACCTTCATTTGATCAGTTCTTTACTTAATGTATTATTAATTGAGAAATGTAAATTTCAGATTATCGAATAGTGCATGTCAGATTAAGCATGTAGCATCATAAAATCTCAATTTACATTCAATGGCGTTTGCATATATTCGAAAAGTCGAATTTACAAATGTTAGTGTTTGTCGCAGAATGAATATGAAAAGCACATATAAAAACTGAATAAAGTTATAAAAGAATAAATCGAAAAACCCCATTTCAAAAAATAACAGTGTATTTCTTCGCAGCGAATCAGCAGTTTAAATTAAATTTCACTAACATTGTTTTCTAGCAGAAAAGCCGTTTGCACCACATAGTATTTATCGTTACGGCTACTTTTATGGTCTTTTTGAAACATATCACGTTTTCGGAAATCGTTGGTAATTGTCATTCAGCGCGTCTATAAACATTATTTACGTCAAATTCAACAACCTTCATTTGATCAGTTCTATACTTAATGTATTACTAATTGAGAAATGTAAATTTCAGATTATCGACTAGTGCATGTCAGATTAAGCATGTAGTATCATAAAATCTCAATTTACATTCAATGGCGTTTGCATATATTCGAAAAGTCGAATTTACAAATGTTAGTGTTTGTCGCAGAATGAATAAGAAAAGCACATATAAAAACTAAATCAAGTTATAAAAGAATAAATCGAAAAACCCCACTTCAAAAAATAACATCGTATTTCTTCGCAGCGAATCAACAGTTTAAATTAAATTTCACTAACATTGTTTTCTAGCAGAAAAGCCGTTTGCACAATATAGTATTTATCGTTCCGGCTACTTTTATAGTCTTTTTGAAACATTTCACGTTTTTGGAAATCGTTGGTGATTGTCATTCAGCGCGTCCATAAACATGATTTACGTGAAATTCAACAACCTTGATTTGATCAGTTCTATACTTAATGTATTATTAATTGAGAAATGTAAATTTCAGATTATCGAATAGTGCATGTCAGATTAAGCATGTAGCATCATAAAATCTCAATTTACATTCAATGGCGTTTGCATATATTCGAAAAGTCGAATTTACAAATGTTAGTGTTTGTCGCAGAATGAATAAGAAAAGCACATATAAAAACTAAATCAAGTTATAAAAGAATAAATCGAAAAACCCCATTTCAAAAAATAACAGTGTATTTCTTCGCAGCGAATCAACAGTTTAAATTAAATTTCACTAACATTGTTTTCTATCAGAAAAGCCGTTTGCACAATATAGTATTTATCGTTCCGGCTACTTTTATAGTCTTTTTGAAACATTTCACGTTTTTGGAAATCGTTGGTGATTGTCATTCAGCGCGTCCATAAACATGATTTACGTGAAATTCAACAACCCTGATTTGATCAGTTCTATACTTAATGTATTATTAATTGAGAAATGTAAATTTCAGATTATCGAATAGTGCATGTCAGATTAAGCATGTAGCATCATAAAATCTCAATTTACATTCAATGGCGTTTGCATATATTCGAAAAGTCGAATTTACAAATGTTAGTGTTTGTCGCAGAATGAATAAGAAAAGCACATATAAAAACTAAATCAAGTTATAAAAGAATAAATCGAAAAACCCCATTTCAAAAAATAACATTGTATTTCTTCGCAACGAATCAACAGTTTAAATTAAATTTCACTAACATTGTTTTCTAGCAGAAAAGCCGTTTGCACAATATAGTATTTATTGTTCCGGCTACTTTTATAGTCTTTTTGAAACATATCACGTTTTTGGAAATCGTTGGCGATTGTCGTTCCGCGCGCCTATAAACATGATTTACGTCAAATTCAACAACCTTCATTTGATCAGTTCTTTACTTAATGTATTATTATTTGAGAAATGTAAATTTCAGATTATCGAACAGTGCATGTCAGATTAAGCATGTAGTAAAATAAAATCTCAATTTACATTCAATGGCGTTTGCGTATATTCGAAAAGTCAAATTTAAAAATGTTAGCATTTGTCGCATAATGAATACGAAAAACACATATAAAAACTGAATAAAGTTATAAAAGAATAAATCGAAAAACCCCATTTCAAACAATAACATTGTATTTCTTCGCAACGAATCAACAGTTTAAATTAAATTTCACTAACATTGTATTCTAGCAGAAAAACACTTTGCACCATATAGTATTTATTGTTACGGCTACTTTTATAGTCTTTTTGAAACATATCACGTTTTCGGAAATCGTTGGTGATTGTCATTCAGCGCGTCTATAAACATGATTTACGTCAAATTCAACAACCTACATTTTTTTCAGTTCTTCGCTCTATTTATTACATTGAGAAATGTAAATTTCTGATTATCGAATAGTGTCAAATTCAACAACCTTCATTTGATCAGTTCTTTACTTAATGTATTATTAATTGAGAAATGTAAATTTCAGATTATCGAATAGTGCATGTCAGATTAAGCATGTAGCATCATAAAATCTCAATTTACATTCAATGGCGTTTGCATATATTCGAAAAGTCGAATTTACAAATGTTAGTGTTTGTCGCAGAATGAATATGAAAAGCACATATAAAAACTGAATAAAGTTATAAAAGAATAAATCGAAAAACCCCATTTCAAAAAATAACAGTGTATTTCTTCGCAGCGAATCAGCAGTTTAAATTAAATTTCACTAACATTGTTTTCTAGCAGAAAAGCCGTTTGCACCACATAGTATTTATCGTTACGGCTACTTTTATGGTCTTTTTGAAACATATCACGTTTTCGGAAATCGTTGGTAATTGTCATTCAGCGCGTCTATAAACATGATTTACGTCAAATGCAACAACCTACATTTGATCAGTTCTTCACTTAACGTAATATTAATTGAGAAATGTAAATTTGAGATTATCGAATAGTGCATGTCAGATTAAGCATGTAGTATCATAAAATCTCAATTTACATTCAATGGCGTTTGCGTATAGTCGAAAAGTCAAATTTACAAATGTTAGTGTTTGTCGCAGAATGAATAAGAAAAGCACATATAAAAACTAAATCAAGTTATAAAAGAATAAATCGAAAAACCCCATTTCAAAAAATAACATTGTATTTCTTCGCAGCGAATCAACAATTTAAATTAAATTTCACTAACATTGTTTTCTAGCAGAAAAGCCGTTTGCACAATATAGTATTTATTGTTCCGGCTACTTTTATAGTCTTTTTGAAACATATCACGTTTTTGGAAATCGTTGGTGATTGTCATTCCGCGCGCCTATAAACATGATTTACGTCAAATTCAACAACCTTCATTTGATCAGTTCTTTACTTAATGTATTATTATTTGAGAAATGTAAATTTCAGATTATCGAACAGTGCATGTCAGATAAAGAAATAAAATCTCAATTTACATTCAATGGCGTTTACGTATATTCGAAAAGTCAAATTTAAAAATGTTAGCATTTGTCGCAGAATGAATACGAAAAGAACATATAAAAACTAAATCAAGTTATAAAAGAATAAATCGAAAAACCCCATTTTAAAAAATAACAGTGTATTTCTTCGCAGCGAATCAGCATTTTGAATTAAATTTCACTATCATTGTTTTCTAGCAGAAAAGCCGTTTGCACCACATACTATTTATCGTTACGGCTACTTTTATGGTCTTTTTGAAACATATCACGTTTTCGGAAATCGTTGGTAATTGTCATTCAGCGCGTCTATAAACATGATTTACGTCAAATGCAACAACCTACATTTGATCCGTTCTTCACTTAACGTAATATTAATTGAGAAATGTAAATTTGAGATTATCGAATAGTGCATGTCAGATTAAGCATGTAGTATCATAAAATCTCAATTTACATTCAATGGCGTTTGCGGATAGTCGAAAAGTCAAATTTACAAATGTTAGTGTTTGTCGCAGAATGAATAAGAAAAGCACATATAAAAACTAAATCAAGTTATAAAAGAATAAATCGAAAAACCCCATTTCAAAAAATAACATTGTATTTCTTCGCAGCGAATCAACAATTTAAATTAAATTTCACTCACATTGTTTTCTAGCAGAAAAGCCGTCTGCACAATATAGTATTTATTGTTCCAGCTACTTTTATAGTCTTTTTGAAACATATCACGTTTTTGGAAATTGTTGGTGATTGTCATTCAGCGCGTCCATAAACATGATAACGTCAAATTCAACAACCTTCATTTGATCAGTTCTTTACTTAATGTATTATTAATTGAGAAATGTAAATTTCAGATTATCGAATAGTGCATGTCAGATTAAGCATGTAGCATCATAAAATCTCAATTTACATTCTATGGCGTTTGCATATATTCGAAAAGTCGAATTTACAAATGTTAGTGTTTGTCGCAGAATGAATAAGAAAAGCACATATAAAAACTAAATCAAGTTATAAAAGAATAAATCGAAAAACCCCATTTCAAAAATTAACATTGTATTTCTTCGCAGCGAATCAACAGTTTAAATTAAATTACACTAATATTGTTTTCAAACAGAAATGCCGTTTGCACCACATAGTATTTATCGTTACGGCTACTTTTATGGTCTTTTTGAAACATATCACGTTTTCGGAAATCGTTGGTAATTGTCATTCAGCGCGTCTATAAACATGATTTACGTCAAATTCAACAACCTACATTTGATCAGTTCTTCACTTAACGTAATATTAATCGAGAAATGTAAATTTGAGATTATCGAATAGTGCATGTCAGATTAAGCATGTAGTATCATAAAATCTCAATTTACATTCAATGGCGTTTGCGTATATTCGAAAAGTCAAATATACAAATGTTAGTGTTTGTCGCAGAATGAATAAGAAAAGCACATATAAAAACTAAATCAAGTTATAAAAGAATAAATCGAAAAACCCCATTTCAAAAAATAACATTGTATTTCTTCGCAGCGAATCAACAATTTAAATTAAATTTCACTAACATTGTTTTCTAGCAGAAAAGCCGTTTGCACAATATAGTATTTATTGTTCCGGCTACTTTTATAGTCTTTTTGAAACATATCACGTTTTTGGAAATCGTTGGTGATTGTCATTCCGCGCGCCTATAAACATGATTTACGTCAAATTCAACAACCTTCATTTGATCAGTTCTTTACTTAATGTATTATTATTTGAGAAATGTAAATTTCAGATTATCGAACAGTGCATGTCAGATTAAGCATGTAGTAAAATAAAATCTCAATTTACATTCAATGGCGTTTGCGTATATAAACTAAATCAAGTTATAAAAGAATAAATCGAAAAACCCCCTTTCAAAAAATAACAGTGTATTTCTTCGCAGCGAATCAGCAGTTTAAATTAAATTTCACTAACATTGTTTTCTAGCAGAAAAGCCGTTTGCACCACATAGTATTTATCGTTACGGCTACTTTTATGGTCTTTTTGAAACATATCACGTTTTCGGAAATCGTTGGTAATTGTCATTCAGCGCGTCTATAAACATGATTTACGTCAAATTCAACAACCTACATTTGATCAGTTCTTCACTTAACGTAATATTAATTGAGAAATGTAAATTTGAGATTATCGAATAGTGCATGTCAGATTAAGCATGTAGTATCATAAAATCTCAATTTACATTCAATGGCGTTTGCATATATTCGAAAAGTCGAATTTACAAATGTTACTGTTTGTCGCAAGATGAATAAGAAAAGCACATATAAAAACTAAATCAAGTTATAAAAGAATAAATCGAAAAACCCCATTTCAAAAAATAACAGTGTATTTCTTCGCAGCGAATCAGCAGTTTAAATTAAATTTCACTAACATTGTTTTCTAGCAGAAAAGCCGTTTGCACCACATAGTATTTATCGTTACGGCTACTTTTATGGTCTTTTTGAAACATATCACGTTTTCGGAAATCGTTGGTAATTGTCATTCAGCGCGTCTATAAACATGATTTACGTCAAATTCAACAACCTACATTTGATCAGTTCTTCACTTAACGTAATATTAATTGAGAAATGTAAATTTGAGATTATCGAATAGTGCATGTCAGATTAAGCATGTAGTATCATAAAATCTCAATTTACATTCAATGGCGTTTGCGTATATTCGAAAAGTCAAATTTAAAAATGTTAGCATTTTTAGCAGAATGAATACGAAAAGAACATATAAAAACTAAATCAAGTTATAAAAGAATAAATCGAAAAACCCCATTTCAAAAAATAACAGTGTATTTCTTCGCAGCGAATCAGCAGTTTAAATTAAATTTCACTAACATTGTTTTCTAGCAGAAAAGCCGTTTGCACCACATAGTATTTATCGTTACGGCTACTTTTATGGTCTTTTTGAAACATATCACGTTTTCGGAAATCGTTGGTAATTGTCATTCAGCGCGTTTATAAACATGATTTACGTCAAATTCAACAACCTACATTTGATCAGTTCTTCACTTAACGTAATATTAATTGAGAAATGTAAATTTGAGATTATCGAATAGTGCATGTCAGATTAAGCATGTAGTATCATAAAATCTCAATTTACATTCAATGGCGTTTGCGTATATTCGAAAAGTCAAATTTTCAAATGTTAGCATTTGTCGCAGAATGAATAAGAAAAGCACATATAAAAACTAAATCAAGTTATAAAAGAATAAATCGAAAAACCCCATTTCAAAAAATAACATTGTATTTCTTCGCAGCGAATCAACAATTTAAATTAAATTTCACTAACATTGTTTTCTAGCAGAAAAGCCGTTTGCACCACATAGTATTTATCGTTACGGCTACTTTTATGGTCTTTTTGAAACATATCACGTTATCGGAAATCGTTGGTAATTGTCATTCAGCGCGTCCATAAACATGATAACGTCAAATTCAACAACCTACATTTGATCAGTTCTTCACTTAACGTAATATTAATTGAGAAATGTAAATTTCAGATTATCGAATAGTGCATGTCAGATTAAGCATGTAGTATCATAAAATCTCAATTTACATTCAATGGCGTTTGCATATATTCGAAAAGTCGAATTTACAAATGTTAGTGTTTGTCGCAGAATGAATAAGAAAAGCACATATAAAAACTAAATCAAGTTATAAAAGAATAAATCGAAAAACCCCATTTCAAAAAATAACAGTGTATTTCTTCGCAGCGAATCAGCAGTTTAAATTAAATTTCACTAACATTGTTTTCTAGCAGAAAAGCCGTTTGCAACACATAGTATTTATCGTTACGGCTACTTTTATGGTCTTTTTGAAACATATCACGTTTTCGGAAATCGTTGGTAATTGTCATTCAGCGCGTCCATAAACATGATAACGTCAAATTCAACAACCTACATTTGATCAGTTCTTCACTTAACGTAATATTAATTGAGAAATGTAAATTTGAGATTATCGAATAGTGCATGTCAGATTAAGCATGTAGTATCATAAAATCTCAATTTACATTCAATGGCGTTTGCATATATTCGAAAAGTCGAATTTACAAATGTTACTGTTTGTCGCAGAATGAATATGAAAAGCACATATAAAAACTAAATCAAGTTATAAAAGAATAAATCGAAAAACCCCATTTCAAAAAATAACAGTGTATTTCTTCGCAGCGAATCAGCAGTTTAAATTAAATTTCACTAACATTGTTTTCTAGCAGAAAAGCCGTTTGCACCACATAGTATTTATCGTTACGGCTACTTTTATGGTCTTTTTGAAACATATCACGTTTTCGGAAATCGTTGGTAATTGTCATTCAGCGCGTCTATAAACATGATTTACGTCAAATTCAACAACCTACATTTGATCAGTTCTTCACTTAACGTAATATTAATTGAGAAATGTAAATTTGAGATTATCGAATAGTGCATGTCAGATTAAGCATGTAGTATCATAAAATCTCAATTTACATTCAATGGCGTTTGCATATATTCGAAAAGTCGAATTTACAAATGTTACTGTTTGTCGCAGAATGAATATGAAAAGCACATATAAAAACTGAATAAAGTTATAAAAGTATAAATCGAAAAACCCCATTTCAAAAATTAACATTGTATTTCTTCGCAGCGAATCAACAGTTTAAATTAAATTACACTAATATTGTTTTCAAACAGAAATGCCGTTTGCACCACATAGTATTTATCGTTACGGCTACTTTTATGGTCTTTTTGAAACATATCACGTTTTCGGAAATCGTTGGTAATTGTCATTCAGCGCGTCTATAAACATGATTTACGTCAAATTCAACAACCTACATTTGATCAGTTCTTCACTTAACGTAATATTAATCGAGAAATGTAAATTTGAGATTATCGAATAGTGCATGTCAGATTAAGCATGTAGTATCATAAAATCTCAATTTACATTCAATGGCGTTTGCGTATATTCGAAAAGTCAAATTTAAAAATGTTAGCATTTGTCGCAGAATGAATACGAAAAGAACATATAAAAACTAAATCAAGTTATAAAAGAATAATTCGAAAAACCCCATTTCAAAAAATAACAGTGTATTTCTTCGCAGCGAATCAGCAGTTTAAATTAAATTTCACTAACATTGTTTTCTAGCAGAAAAGCCGTTTGCACCACATAGTATTTATCGTTACGGCTACTTTTATGGTCTTTTTGAAACATATCACGTTTTCGGAAATCGTTGGTAATTGTCATTCAGCGCGTCTATAAACATGATTTACGTCAAATTCAACAACCTACATTTGATCAGTTCTTCACTTAACGTAATATTAATTGAGAAATGTAAATTTGAGATTATCGAATAGTGCATGTCAGATTAAGCATGTAGTATCATAAAATCTCAATTTACATTCAATGGCGTTTGCGTATATTCGAAAAGTCAAATTTTCAAATGTTAGCATTTGTCGCAGAATGAATAAGAAAAGCACATATAAAAACTAAATCAAGTTATAAAAGAATAAATCGAAAATCCCCATTTCAAAAAATAACATTGTATTTCTTCGCAGCGAATCAACAATTTAAATTAAATTTCACTAACATTGTTTTCTAGCAGAAAAGCCGTTTGCACCACATAGTATTTATCGTTACGGCTACTTTTATGGTCTTTTTGAAACATATCACGTTATCGGAAATCGTTGGTAATTGTCATTCAGCGCGTCCATAAACATGATAACGTCAAATTCAACAACCTACATTTGATCAGTTCTTCACTTAACGTAATATTAATTGAGAAATGTAAATTTCAGATTATCGAATAGTGCATGTCAGATTAAGCATGTAGTATCATAAAATCTCAATTTACATTCAATGGCGTTTGCATATATTCGAAAAGTCGAATTTACAAATGTTACTGTTTGTCGCAGAATGAATAAGAAAAGCACATATAAAAACTAAATCAAGTTATAAAAGAATAAATCGAAAAACCCCATTTCAAAAAATAACAGTGTATTTCTTCGCAGCGAATCAGCAGTTTAAATTAAATTTCACTAACATTGTTTTCTAGCAGAAAAGCCGTTTGCACCACATAGTATTTATCGTTACGGCTACTTTTATGGTCTTTTTGAAACATATCACGTTTTCGGAAATCGTTGGTAATTGTCATTCAGCGCGTCCATAAACATGATAACGTCAAATTCAACAACCTACATTTGATCAGTTCTTCACTTAACGTAATATTAATTGAGAAATGTAAATTTCAGATTATCGAATAGTGCATGTCAGATTAAGCATGTAGTATCATAAAATCTCAATTTACATTCAATGGCGTTTGCATATATTCGAAAAGTCGAATTTACAAATGTTAGTGTTTGTCGCAGAATGAATAAGAAAAGCACATATAAAAACTAAATCAAGTTATAAAAGAATAAATCGAAAAACCCCATTTCAAAAAATAACAGTGTATTTCTTCGCAGCGAATCAGCAGTTTAAATTAAATTTCACTAACATTGTTTTCTAGCAGAAAAGCCGTTTGCAACACATAGTATTTATCGTTACGGCTACTTTTATGGTCTTTTTGAAACATATCACGTTTTCGGAAATCGTTGGTGATTGTCATTCAGCGCGTCCATAAACATGATAACGTCAAATTCAACAACCTTCATTTGATCAGTTCTTCACTTAACGTAATATTAATTGAGAAATGTAAATTTGAGATTATCGAATAGTGCATGTCAGATTAAGCATGTAGTATCATAAAATCTCAATTTACATTCAATGGCGTTTGCATATATTCGAAAAGTCGAATTTACAAATGTTACTGTTTGTCGCAGAATGAATATGAAAAGCACATATAAAAACTAAATCAAGTTATAAAAGAATAAATCGAAAAACCCCATTTCAAAAAATAACAGTGTATTTCTTCGCAGCGAATCAGCAGTTTAAATTAAATTTCACTAACATTGTTTTCTAGCAGAAAAGCCGTTTGCACCACATAGTATTTATCGTTACGGCTACTTTTATGGTCTTTTTGAAACATATCACGTTTTCGGAAATCGTTGGTAATTGTCATTCAGCGCGTCTATAAACATGATTTACGTCAAATTCAACAACCTACATTTGATCAGTTCTTCACTTAACGTAATATTAATTGAGAAATGTAAATTTGAGATTATCGAATAGTGCATGTCAGATTAAGCATGTAGTATCATAAAATCTCAATTTACATTCAATGGCGTTTGCATATATTCGAAAAGTCGAATTTACAAATGTTAGTGTTTGTCGCAGAATGAATATGAAAAGCACATATAAAAACTGAATAAAGTTATAAAAGTATAAATCGAAAAACCCCATTTCAAAAATTAACATTGTATTTCTTCGCAGCGAATCAACAGTTTAAATTAAATTACACTAATATTGTTTTCAAACAGAAATGCCGTTTGCACCACATAGTATTTATCGTTACGGCTACTTTTATGGTCTTTTTGAAACATATCACGTTTTCGGAAATCGTTGGTAATTGTCATTCAGCGCGTCTATAAACATGATTTACGTCAAATTCAACAACCTACATTTGATCAGTTCTTCACTTAACGTAATATTAATCGAGAAATGTAAATTTGAGATTATCGAATAGTGCATGTCAGATTAAGCATGTAGTATCATAAAATCTCAATTTACATTCAATGGCGTTTGCGTATATTCGAAAAGTCAAATTTAAAAATGTTAGCATTTGTCGCAGAATGAATACGAAAAGAACATATAAAAACTAAATCAAGTTATAAAAGAATAAATCGAAAAACCCCATTTCAAAAAATAACAGTGTATTTCTTCGCAGCGAATCAGCAGTTTAAATTAAATTTCACTAACATTGTTTTCTAGCAGAAAAGCCGTTTGCACCACATAGTATTTATCGTTACGGCTACTTTTATGGTCTTTTTGAAACATATCACGTTTTCGGAAATCGTTGGTAATTGTCATTCAGCGCGTCTATAAACATGATTTACGTCAAATTCAACAACCTACATTTGATCAGTTCTTCACTTAACGTAATATTAATTGAGAAATGTAAATTTGAGATTATCGAATAGTGCATGTCAGATTAAGCATGTAGTATCATAAAATCTCAATTTACATTCAATGGCGTTTGCGTATATTCGAAAAGTCAAATTTTCAAATGTTAGCATTTGTCGCAGAATGAATAAGAAAAGCACATATAAAAACTAAATCAAGTTATAAAAGAATAAATCGAAAAACCCCATTTCAAAAAATAACATTGTATTTCTTCGCAGCGAATCAACAATTTAAATTAAATTTCACTAACATTGTTTTCTAGCAGAAAAGCCGTTTGCACCACATAGTATTTATCGTTACGGCTACTTTTATGGTCTTTTTGAAACATATCACGTTTTCGGAAATCGTTGGTAATTGTCATTCAGCGCGTCTATAAACATGATTTACGTCAAATTCAACAACCTACATTTGATCAGTTCTTCACTTAACGTAATATTAATCGAGAAATGTAAATTTGAGATTATCGAATAGTGCATGTCAGATTAAGCATGTAGTATCATAAAATCTCAATTTACATTCAATGGCGTTTGCGTATAGTCGAAAAGTCAAATTTACAAATGTTAGTGTTTGTCGCAGAATGAATAAGAAAAGCACATATAAAAACTAAATCAAGTTATAAAAGAATAAATCGAAAAACCCCATTTCAAAAAATAACATTGTATTTCTTCGCAGCGAATCAACAATTTAAATTAAATTTCACTAACATTGTTTTCTAGCAGAAAAGCCGTTTGCACAATATAGTATTTATTGTTCCGGCTACTTTTGTAGTCTTCTTGAAACATATCACGTTTTTGGAAATTGTTGGTGATTGTCATTCAGCGCGTCCATAAACATGATAACGTCAAATTCAACAACCTTCATTTGATCAGTTCTTTACTTAATGTATTATTAATTGAGAAATGTAAATTTCAGATTATCGAATAGTGCATGTCAGATTAAGCATGTAGCATCATAAAATCTCAATTTACATTCTATGGCGTTTGCATATATTCGAAAAGTCGAATTTACAAATGTTAGTGTTTGTCGCAGAATGAATAAGAAAAGCACATATAAAAACTAAATCAAGTTATAAAAGAATAAATCGAAAAACCCCATTTCAAAAATTAACATTGTATTTCTTCGCAGCGAATCAACAGTTTAAATTAAATTACACTAATATTGTTTTCAAACAGAAATGCCGTTTGCACCACATAGTATTTATCGTTACGGCTACTTTTATGGTCTTTTTGAAACATATCACGTTTTCGGAAATCGTTGGTAATTGTCATTCAGCGCGTCTATAAACATGATTTACGTCAAATTCAACAACCTACATTTGATCAGTTCTTCACTTAACGTAATATTAATCGAGAAATGTAAATTTGAGATTATCGAATAGTGCATGTCAGATTAAGCATGTAGTATCATAAAATCTCAATTTACATTCAATGGCGTTTGCGTATAGTCGAAAAGTCAAATTTACAAATGTTAGTGTTTGTCGCAGAATGAATAAGAAAAGCACATATAAAAACTAAATCAAGTTATAAAAGAATAAATCGAAAAACCCCATTTCAAAAAATAACATTGTATTTCTTCGCAGCGAATCAACAATTTAAATTAAATTTCACTAACATTGTTTTCTAGCAGAAAAGCCGTTTGCACAATATAGTATTTATTGTTCCGGCTACTTTTATAGTCTTTTTGAAACATATCACGTTTTTGGAAATCGTTGGTGATTGTCATTCCGCGCGCCTATAAACATGATTTACGTCAAATTCAACAACCTTCATTTGATCAGTTCTTTACTTAATGTATTATTAATTGAGAAATGTAAATTTGAGATTATCGAATAGTGCATGTCAGATTAAGCATGTAGTATCATAAAATCTCAATTTACATTCAATGGCGTTTGCGTATATTCGAAAAGTCAAATTTTCAAATGTTAGCATTTGTCGCAGAATGAATATGGAAGAAACTGAATAAAGTTATGAAAGAATCAATAGAAAAATCCCATTTCAAAAAATAACAGTTTATTTCTTCGCAGCGAATCAGCAGTTTAAATTAAATTTCACTAACATTGTTTTCTAGCAGAAAAGCCGTTTGCACCACATAGTATTTATCGTTACGGCTACTTTTATGGTCTTTTTGAAACATATCACGTTTTCGGAAATCGTTGGTAATTGTCATTCAGCGCGTCTATAAACATGATTTACGTCAAATTCAACAACCTACATTTGATCAGTTCTTCACTTAACGTAATATTAATTGAGAAATGTAAATTTGAGATTATCGAATAGTGCATGTCAGATTAAGCATGTAGTATCATAAAATCTCAATTTACATTCAATGGCGTTTGCGTATATTCGAAAAGTCAAATTTTCAAATGTTAGCATTTGTCGCAGAATGAATAAGAAAAGCACATATAAAAACTAAATAAAGTTATAATAGAATAAATCGAAAAACCCCATTTCAAAAAATAACATTGTATTTCTTCGCAGCGAATCAACAATTTAAATTAAATTTCACTAACATTGTTTTCTAGCAGAAAAGCCGTTTGCACCACATAGTATTTATCGTTACGGCTACTTTTATGGTCTTTTTGAAACATATCACGTTATCGGAAATCGTTGGTAATTGTCATTCAGCGCGTCCATAAACATGATAACGTCAAATTCAACAACCTACATTTGATCAGTTCTTCACTTAACGTAATATTAATTGAGAAATGTAAATTTCAGATTATCGAATAGTGCATGTCAGATTAAGCATGTAGTATCATAAAATCTCAATTTACATTCAATGGCGTTTGCATATATTCGAAAAGTCGAATTTACAAATGTTAGTGTTTGTCGCAGAATGAATAAGAAAAGCACATATAAAAACTAAATCAAGTTATAAAAGAATAAATCGAAAAACCCCATTTCAAAAAATAACAGTGTATTTCTTCGCAGCGAATCAGCAGTTTAAATTAAATTTCACTAACATTGTTTTCAAACAGAAATGCCGTTTGCACCACATAGTATTTATCGTTACGGCTACTTTTATGGTCTTTTTGAAACATATCACGTTTTCGGAAATCGTTGGTAATTGTCATTCAGCGCGTCCATAAACATGATAACGTCAAATTCAACAACCTACATTTGATCAGTTCTTCACTTAACGTAATATTAATTGAGAAATGTAAATTTGAGATTATCGATTTGTGCATGTCAGATTCAGCATGTAGTATCATAAAATCTCAATTTACATTCAATGGCGTTTGCATATATTCGAAAAGTCGAATTTACAAATGTTACTGTTTGTCGCAGAATGAATAAGAAAAGCACATATAAAAACTAAATCAAGTTATAAAAGAATAAATCGAAAAACCCCATTTCAAAAAATAACAGTGTATTTCTTCGCAGCGAATCAGCAGTTTAAATTAAATTTCACTAACATTGTTTTCTAGCAGAAAAGCCGTTTGCACCACATAGTATTTATCGTTACGGCTACTTTTATGGTCTTTTTGAAACATATCACGTTTTCGGAAATCGTTGGTAATTGTCATTCAGCGGCCATAAACATGATTTACGTCAAATTCAACAACCTACATTTGATCAGTTCTTCACTTAACGTAATATTAATTGAGAAATGTAAATTTGAGATTATCGAATAGTGCATGTCAGATTAAGCATGTAGTATCATAAAATCTCAATTTACATTCAATGGCGTTTGCATATATTCGAAAAGTCGAATTTACAAATGTTACTGTTTGTCGCAGAATGAATATGAAAAGCACATATAAAAACTGAATAAAGTTATAAAAGTATAAATCGAAAAACCCCATTTCAAAAATTAACATTGTATTTCTTCGCAGCGAATCAACAGTTTAAATTAAATTACACTAATATTGTTTTCAAACAGAAATGCCGTTTGCACCACATAGTATTTATCGTTACGGCTACTTTTATGGTCTTTTTGAAACATATCACGTTTTCGGAAATCGTTGGTAATTGTCATTCAGCGCGTCTATAAACATGATTTACGTCAAATTCAACAACCTACATTTGATCAGTTCTTCACTTAACGTAATATTAATCGAGAAATGTAAATTTGAGATTATCGAATAGTGCATGTCAGATTAAGCATGTAGTATCATAAAATCTCAATTTACATTCAATGGCGTTTGCGTATATTCGAAAAGTCAAATTTAAAAATGTTAGCATTTGTCGCAGAATGAATACGAAAAGAACATATAAAAACTAAATCAAGTTATAAAAGAATAAATCGAAAAACCCCATTTCAAAAAATAACAGTGTATTTCTTCGCAGCGAATCAGCAGTTTAAATTAAATTTCACTAACATTGTTTTCTAGCAGAAAAGCCGTTTGCACCACAGAGTATTTAACGTTACGGCTACTTTTATGGTCTTTTTGAAACATATCACGTTTTCGGAAATCGTTGGTAATTGTCATTCAGCTCGTCTATAAACATGATTTACGTCAAATTCAACAACCTACATTTGAACAGTTCTTCACTTAACGTAATATTAATTGAGAAATGTAAATTTCAAATTATCGAATAGTGCATGTCAGATTAAGCATGTAGTATCATAAAATCTCAATTTACATTCAATGGCGTTTGCATATATTCGAAAAGTCGAATTTACAAATGTTACTGTTTGTCGCAGAATGAATAAGAAAAGCACATATAAAAACTAAATCAAGTTATAAAAGAATAAATCGAAAAACCCCATTTCAAAAAATAACAGTGTATTTCTTCGCAGCGAATCAGCAGTTTAAATTAAATTTCACTAACATTGTTTTCTAGCAGAAAAGCCGTTTGCACCACATAGTATTTATCGTTACGGCTACTTTTATGGTCTTTTTGAAACATATCACGTTTTCGGAAATCGTTGGTAATTGTCATTCAGCGCGTCTATAAACATGATTTACGTCAAATTCAACAACCTACATTTGATCAGTTCTTCACTTAACGTAATATTAATTGAGAAATGTAAATTTGAGATTATCGAATAGTGCATGTCAGATTAAGCATGTAGTATCATAAAATCTCAATTTACATTCAATGGCGTTTGCATATATTCGAAAAGTCGAATTTACAAATGTTACTGTTTGTCGCAGAATGAATATGAAAAGCACATATAAAAACTGAATAAAGTTATAAAAGTATAAATCGAAAAACCCCATTTCAAAAATTAACATTGTATTTCTTCGCAGCGAATCAACAGTTTAAATTAAATTACACTAATATTGTTTTCAAACAGAAATGCCGTTTGCACCACATAGTATTTATCGTTACGGCTACTTTTATGGTCTTTTTGAAACATATCACGTTTTCGGAAATCGTTGGTAATTGTCATTCAGCGCGTCTATAAACATGATTTACGTCAAATTCAACAACCTACATTTGATCAGTTCTTCACTTAACGTAATATTAATCGAGAAATGTAAATTTGAGATTATCGAATAGTGCATGTCAGATTAAGCATGTAGTATCATAAAATCTCAATTTACATTCAATGGCGTTTGCGTATATTCGAAAAGTCAAATTTAAAAATGTTAGCATTTGTCGCAGAATGAATACGAAAAGAACATATAAAAACTAAATCAAGTTATAAAAGAATAAATCGAAAAACCCCATTTCAAAAAATAACAGTGTATTTCTTCGCAGCGAATCAGCAGTTTAAATTAAATTTCACTAACATTGTTTTCTAGCAGAAAAGCCGTTTGCACCACATAGTATTTATCGTTACGGCTACTTTTATGGTCTTTTTGAAACATATCACGTTTTCGGAAATCGTTGGTAATTGTCATTCAGCGCGTCTATAAACATGATTTACGTCAAATTCAACAACCTACATTTGATCAGTTCTTCACTTAACGTAATATTAATTGAGAAATGTAAATTTGAGATTATCGAATAGTGCATGTCAGATTAAGCATGTAGTATCATAAAATCTCAATTTACATTCAATGGCGTTTGCGTATATTCGAAAAGTCAAATTTAAAAATGCTAGCATTTGTCGCAGAATGAATAAGAAAAGCACATATAAAAACTAAATCAAGTTATAAAAGAATAAATCGAAAAACCCCATTTCAAAAAATAACATTGTATTTCTTCGCAGCGAATCAACAATTTAAATTAAATTTCACTAACATTGTTTTCTAGCAGAAAAGCCGTTTGCACCACATAGTATTTATCGTTACGGCTACTTTTATGGTCTTTTTGAAACATATCACGTTATCGGAAATCGTTGGTAATTGTCATTCAGCGCGTCCATAAACATGATAACGTCAAATTCAACAACCTACATTTGATCAGTTCTTCACTTAACGTAATATTAATTGAGAAATGTAAATTTCAGATTATCGAATAGTGCATGTCAGATTAAGCATGTAGTATCATAAAATCTCAATTTACATTCAATGGCGTTTGCATATATTCGAAAAGTCGAATTTACAAATGTTACTGTTTGTCGCAGAATGAATAAGAAAAGCACATATAAAAACTAAATCAAGTTATAAAAGAATAAATCGAAAAACCCCATTTCAAAAATTAACATTGTATTTCTTCGCAGCGAATCAGCAGTTTAAATTAAATTTCACTAACATTGTTTTCTAGCAGAAAAGCCGTTTGCAACACATAGTATTTATCGTTACGGCTACTTTTATGGTCTTTTTGAAACATATCACGTTTTCGGAAATCGTTGGTAATTGTCATTCAGCGCGTCTATAAACATGATTTACGTCAATTTCAACAACCTACATTTGATCAGTTCTTCACTTAACGTAATATTAATTGAGAAATGTAAATTTGAGATTATCGAATAGTGCATGTCAGATTAAGCATGTAGTATCATAAAATCTCAATTTACATTCAATGGCGTTTGCATATATTCGAAAAGTCGAATTTACAAATGTTACTGTTTGTCGCAGAATGAATAAGAAAAGCACATATAAAAACTAAATCAAGTTATAAAAGAATAAATCGAAAAACCCCATTTCAAAAAATAACATTGTATTTCTTCGCAGCGAATCAACAATTTAAATTAAATTTCACTAACATTGTTTTCAAACAGAAATGCCGTTTGCACCACATAGTATTTATCGTTACGGCTACTTTTATGGTCTTTTTGAAACATATCACGTTTTCGGAAATCGTTGGTAATTGTCATTCAGCGCGTCCATAAACATGATAACGTCAAATTCAACAACCTACATTTGATCAGTTCTTCACTTAACGTAATATTAATTGAGAAATGTAAATTTCAGATTATCGAATAGTGCATGTCAGATTAAGCATGTAGTATCATAAAATCTCAATTTACATTCAATGGCGTTTGCATATATTCGAAAAGTCGAATTTACAAATGTTACTGTTTGTCGCAGAATGAATAAGAAAAGCACATATAAAAACTAAATCAAGTTATAAAAGAATAAATCGAAAAACCCCATTTCAAAAAATAACAGTGTATTTCTTCGCAGCGAATCAGCAGTTTAAATTAAATTTCACTAACATTGTTTTCTAGCAGAAAAGCCGTTTGCAACACATAGTATTTATCGTTACGGCTACTTTTATGGTCTTTTTGAAACATATCACGTTTTCGGAAATCGTTGGTAATTGTCATTCAGCTCGTCTATAAACATGATTTACGTCAAATTCAACAACCTACATTTGATCAGTTCTTCACTTAACGTAATATTAATTGAGAAATGTAAATTTGAGATTATCGAATAGTGCATGTCAGATTAAGCATGTAGTATCATAAAATCTCAATTTACATTCAATGGCGTTTGCATATATTCGAAAAGTCGAATTTACAAATGTTACTGTTTGTCGCAGAATGAATATGAAAAGCACATATAAAAACTGAATAAAGTTATAAAAGTATAAATCGAAAAACCCCATTTCAAAAATTAACATTGTATTTCTTCGCAGCGAATCAACAGTTTAAATTAAATTACACTAATATTGTTTTCAAACAGAAATGCCGTTTGCACCATACAGTTCCTGCTACTTTTATAGCCTTTTTGAAACATATCACGTTTTTGGAAATCGTTGGTAATTGTCATTCAGCGCGTCTATAAACATGATTTACGTCAAATTCAAAAACCTACATTTGATAAGTTCTTCACTTAACGTAATATTAATTGAGAAATGTAAATTTGAGATTATCGAATAGTGCATGTCAGATTAAGCATGTAGTATCATAAAATCTCAATTTACATTCAATGGCGTTTGCGTATAGTCGAAAAGTCAAATTTACAAATGTTAGTGTTTGTCGCAGAATGAATAAGAAAAGCACATATAAAAACTAAATCAAGTTATAAAAGAATAAATCGAAAAACCCCATTTCAAAAAATAACATTGTATTTCTTCGCAGCGAATCAACAATTTAAATTAAATTTCACTAACATTGTTTTCTAGCAGAAAAGCCGTTTGCACAATATAGTATTTATTGTTCCGGCTACTTTTATAGTCTTTTTGAAACATATCACGTTTTTGGAAATTGTTGGTGATTGTCATTCAGCGCGTCCATAAACATGATAACGTCAAATTCAACAACCTTCATTTGATCAGTTCTTTACTTAATGTATTATTAATTGAGAAATGTAAATTTCAGATTATCGAATAGTGCATGTCAGATTAAGCATGTAGCATCATAAAATCTCAATTTACATTCTATGGCGTTTGCATATATTCGAAAAGTCGAATTTACAAATGTTAGTGTTTGTCGCAGAATGAATAAGAAAAGCACATATAAAAACTAAATCAAGTTATAAAAGAATAAATCGAAAAACCCCATTTCAAAAATTAACATTGTATTTCTTCGCAGCGAATCAACAGTTTAAATTAAATTACACTAATATTGTTTTCAAACAGAAATGCCGTTTGCACCACATAGTATTTATCGTTACGGCTACTTTTATGGTCTTTTTGAAACATATCACGTTTTCGGAAATCGTTGGTAATTGTCATTCAGCGCGTCTATAAACATGATTTACGTCAAATTCAACAACCTACATTTGATCAGTTCTTCACTTAACGTAATATTAATCGAGAAATGTAAATTTGAGATTATCGAATAGTGCATGTCAGATTAAGCATGTAGTATCATAAAATCTCAATTTACATTCAATGGCGTTTGCGTATAGTCGAAAAGTCAAATTTACAAATGTTAGTGTTTGTCGCAGAATGAATAAGAAAAGCACATATAAAAACTAAATCAAGTTATAAAAGAATAAATCGAAAAACCCCATTTCAAAAAATAACATTGTATTTCTTCGCAGCGAATCAACAATTTAAATTAAATTTCACTAACATTGTTTTCTAGCAGAAAAGCCGTTTGCACAATATAGTATTTATTGTTCCGGCTACTTTTATAGTCTTTTTGAAACATATCACGTTTTTGGAAATCGTTGGTGATTGTCATTCCGCGCGCCTATAAACATGATTTACGTCAAATTCAACAACCTTCATTTGATCAGTTCTTTACTTAATGTATTATTAATTGAGAAATGTAAATTTCAGATTATCGAATAGTGCATGTCAGATTAAGCATGTAGTATCATAAAATCTCAATTTACATTCAATGGCGTTTGCGTATATTCGAAAAGTCAAATTTAAAAATGTTAGCATTTGTCGCAGAATGAATACGAAAAGAACATATAAAAACTAAATCAAGTTATAAAAGAATAAATCGAAAAACCCCATTTCAAAAAATAACAGTGTATTTCTTCGCAGCGAATCAGCAGTTTAAATTAAATTTCACTAACATTGTTTTCTAGCAGAAAAGCCGTTTGCACCACATAGTATTTATCGTTACGGCTACTTTTATGGTCTTTTTGAAACATATCACGTTTTCGGAAATCGTTGGTAATTGTCATTCAGCGCGTCTATAAACATGATTTACGTCAAATTCAACAACCTACATTTGATCAGTTCTTCACTTAACGTAATATTAATTGAGAAATGTAAATTTGAGATTATCGAATAGTGCATGTCAGATTAAGCATGTAGTATCATAAAATCTCAATTTACATTCAATGGCGTTTGCGTATATTCGAAAAGTCAAATTTAAAAATGTTAGCATTTGTCGCAGAATGAATACGAAAAGAACATATAAAAACTAAATCAAGTTATAAAAGAATAAATCGAAAAACCCCATTTCAAAAAATAACAGTGTATTTCTTCGCAGCGAATCAGCAGTTTAAATTAAATTTCACTAACATTGTTTTCTAGCAGAAAAGCCGTTTGCACCACATAGTATTTATCGTTACGGCTACTTTTATGGTCTTTTTGAAACATATCACGTTTTTGGAAATCGTTGGTAATTGTCATTCAGCGCGTCTATAAACATGATTTACGTCAAATTCAACAACCTACATTTGATCAGTTCTTCACTTAACGTAATATTAATTGAGAAATGTAAATTTGAGATTATCGAATAGTGCATGTCAGATTAAGCATGTAGTATCATAAAATCTCAATTTACATTCAATGGCGTTTGCGTATATTCGAAAAGTCAAATTTTCAAATGTTAGCATTTGTCGCAGAATGAATAAGAAAAGCACATATAAAAACTAAATCAAGTTATAAAAGAATAAATCGAAAAACCCCATTTCAAAAAATAACATTGTATTTCTTCGCAGCGAATCAACAATTTAAATTAAATTTCACTAACATTGTTTTCTAGCAGAAAAGCCGTTTGCACCACATAGTATTTATCGTTACGGCTACTTTTATGGTCTTTTTGAAACATATCACGTTTTCGGAAATCGTTGGTAATTGTCATTCAGCGCGTCTATAAACATGATTTACGTCAAATTCAACAACCTACATTTGATCAGTTCTTCACTTAACGTAATATTAATTGAGAAATGTAAATTTGAGATTATCGAATAGTGCATGTCAGATTAAGCATGTAGTATCATAAAATCTCAATTTACATTCAATGGCGTTTGCATATATTCGAAAAGTCGAATTTACAAATGTTACTGTTTGTCGCAGAATGAATATGAAAAGCACATATAAAAACTGAATAAAGTTATAAAAGTATAAATCGAAAAACCCCATTTCAAAAATTAACATTGTATTTCTTCGCAGCGAATCAACAGTTTAAATTAAATTACACTAATATTGTTTTCAAACAGAAATGCCGTTTGCACCACATAGTATTTACCGTTACGGCTACTTTTATGGTCTTTTTGAAACATATCACGTTTTCGGAAATCGTTGGTAATTGTCATTCAGCGCGTCTATAAACATGATTTACGTCAAATTCAACAACCTACATTTGATAAGTTCTTCACTTAACGTAATATTAATTGAGAAATGTAAATTTGAGATTATCGAATAGTGCATGTCAGATTAAGCATGTAGTATCATAAAATCTCAATTTACATTCAATGGCGTTTGCGTATAGTCGAAAAGTCAAATTTACAAATGTTAGTGTTTGTCGCAGAATGAATAAGAAAAGCACATATAAAAACTAAATCAAGTTATAAAAGAATAAATCGAAAAACCCCATTTCAAAAAATAACATTGTATTTCTTCGCAGCGAATCAACAATTTAAATTAAATTTCACTAACATTGTTTTCTAGCAGAAAAGCCGTTTGCACAATATAGTATTTATTGTTCCGGCTACTTTTATAGTCTTTTTGAAACATATCACGTTTTTGGAAATTGTTGGTGATTGTCATTCAGCGCGTCCATAAACATGATAACGTCAAATTCAACAACCTTCATTTGATCAGTTCTTTACTTAATGTATTATTAATTGAGAAATGTAAATTTCAGATTATCGAATAGTGCATGTCAGATTAAGCATGTAGCATCATAAAATCTCAATTTACATTCTATGGCGTTTGCATATATTCGAAAAGTCGAATTTACAAATGTTAGTGTTTGTCGCAGAATGAATAAGAAAAGCACATATAAAAACTAAATCAAGTTATAAAAGAATAAATCGAAAAACCCCATTTCAAAAATTAACATTGTATTTCTTCGCAGCGAATCAACAGTTTAAATTAAATTACACTAATATTGTTTTCAAACAGAAATGCCGTTTGCACCACATAGTATTTATCGTTACGGCTACTTTTATGGTCTTTTTGAAACATATCACGTTTTCGGAAATCGTTGGTAATTGTCATTCAGCGCGTCTATAAACATGATTTACGTCAAATTCAACAACCTACATTTGATCAGTTCTTCACTTAACGTAATATTAATCGAGAAATGTAAATTTGAGATTATCGAATAGTGCATGTCAGATTAAGCATGTAGTATCATAAAATCTCAATTTACATTCAATGGCGTTTGCGTATAGTCGAAAAGTCAAATTTACAAATGTTAGTCTTTGTCGCAGAATGAATAAGAAAAGCACATATAAAAACTAAATCAAGTTATAAAAGAATAAATCGAAAAACCCCATTTCAAAAAATAACATTGTATTTCTTCGCAGCGAATCAACAATTTAAATTAAATTTCACTAACATTGTTTTCTAGCAGAAAAGCCGTTTGCACAATATAGTATTTATTGTTCCGGCTACTTTTATAGTCTTTTTGAAACATATCACGTTTTTGGAAATCGTTGGTGATTGTCATTCCGCGCGCCTATAAACATGATTTACGTCAAATTCAACAACCTTCATTTGATCAGTTCTTTACTTAATGTATTATTATTTGAGAAATGTAAATTTCAGATTATCGAACAGTGCATGTCAGATTAAGCATGTAGTAAAATAAAATCTCAATTTACATTCAATGGCGTTTGCGTATATTCGAAAAGTCAAATTTAAAAATGTTAGCATTTGTCGCAGAATGAATACGAAAAGAACATATAAAAACTAAATCAAGTTATAAAAGAATAAATCGAAAAACCCCATTTCAAAAAATAACAGTGTATTTCTTCGCAGCGAATCAGCAGTTTAAATTAAATTTCACTAACATTGTTTTCTAGCAGAAAAGCCGTTTGCACCACATAGTATTTATCGTTACGGCTACTTTTATGGTCTTTTTGAAACATATCACGTTTTCGGAAATCGTTGGTAATTGTCATTCAGCGCGTCTATAAACATGATTTACGTCAAATTCAACAACCTACATTTGATCAGTTCTTCACTTAACGTAATATTAATTGAGAAATGTAAATTTGAGATTATCGAATAGTGCATGTCAGATTAAGCATGTAGTATCATAAAATCTCAATTTACATTCAATGGCGTTTGCATATATTCGAAAAGTCGAATTTACAAATGTTACTGTTTGTCGCAGAATGAATATGAAAAGCACATATAAAAACTGAATAAAGTTATAAAAGTATAAATCGAAAAACCCCATTTCAAAAAATAACATTGTATTTCTTCGCAGCGAATCAACAATTTAAATTAAATTTCACTAACATTGTTTTCTAGCAGAAAAGCCGTTTGCACAATATAGTATTTATTGTTCCGGCTACTTTTATAGTCTTTTTGAAACATATCACGTTTTTGGAAATCGTTGGTGATTGTCATTCCGCGCGCCTATAAACATGATTTACGTCAAATTCAACAACCTTCATTTGATCAGTTCTTTACTTAATGTATTATTATTTGAGAAATGTAAATTTCAGATTATCGAACAGTGCATGTCAGATTAAGCATGTAGTAAAATAAAATCTCAATTTACATTCAATGGCGTTTGCGTATATTCGAAAAGTCAAATTTAAAAATGTTAGCATTTGTCGCAGAATGAATACGAAAAGAACATATAAAAACTAAATCAAGTTATAAAAGAATAAATCGAAAACCCCATTTCAAAAAATAACAGTGTATTTCTTCGCAGCGAATCAGCAGTTTAAATTAAATTTCACTAACATTGTTTTCTAGCAGAAAAGCCGTTTGCACCACATAGTATTTATCGTTACGGCTACTTTTATGGTCTTTTTGAAACATATCACGTTTTCGGAAATCGTTGGTAATTGTCATTCAGCGCGTCTATAAACATGATTTACGTCAAATTCAACAACCTACATTTGATCAGTTCTTCACTTAACGTAATATTAATTGAGAAATGTAAATTTGAGATTATCGAATAGTGCATGTCAGATTAAGCATGTAGTATCATAAAATCTCAATTTACATTCAATGGCGTTTGCATATATTCGAAAAGTCGAATTTACAAATGTTACTGTTTGTCGCAGAATGAATATGAAAAGCACATATAAAAACTGAATAAAGTTATAAAAGAATAAATCGAAAAACCCCATTTCAAAAATTAACATTGTATTTCTTCGCAGCGAATCAACAGTTTAAATTAAATTACACTAATATTGTTTTCAAACAGATATGCCGTTTGCACCACATAGTATTTATCGTTACGGCTACTTTTATGGTCTTTTTGAAACATATCACGTTTTCGGAAAGCGTTGGTAATTGTCATTCAGCGCGTCTATAAACATGTTTTACGTCAAATTCAACAACCTACATTTGATCAGTTCTTCACTTAACGTAATATTAATTGAGAAATGTAAATTTGATATTATCGAATAGTGCATGTCAGATTAAGCATGTAGTATCATAAAATCTCAATTTACATTCAATGGCGTTTGCGGATAGTCGAAAAGTCAAATTTACAAATGTTAGTCTTTGTCGCAGAATGAATAAGAAAAGCACATATAAAAACTAAATCAAGTTATAAAAGAATAAATCGAAAAACCCCATTTCAAAAAATAACATTGTATTTCTTCGCAGCGAATCAACAATTTAAATTAAATTTCACTAACATTGTTTTCTAGCAGAAAAGCCGTTTGCACAATATAGTATTTATTGTTCCGGCTACTTTTATAGTCTTTTTGAAACATATCACGTTTTTGGAAATCGTTGGTGATTGTCATTCCGCGCGCCTATAAACATGATTTACGTCAAATTCAACAACCTTCATTTGATCAGTTCTTTACTTAATGTATTATTATTTGAGAAATGTAAATTTCAGATTATCGAACAGTGCATGTCAGATTAAGCATGTAGTAAAATAAAATCTCAATTTACATTCAATGGCGTTTGCGTATATTCGAAAAGTCAAATTTAAAAATGTTAGCATTTGTCGCAGAATGAATACGAAAAGAACATATAAAAACTAAATCAAGTTATAAAAGAATAAATCGAAAAACCCCATTTCAAAAAATAACAGTGTATTTCTTCGCAGCGAATCAGCAGTTTAAATTAAATTTCACTAACATTGTTTTCTAGCAGAAAAGCCGTTTGCACCACATAGTATTTATCGTTACGGCTACTTTTATGGTCTTTTTGAAACATATCACGTTTTCGGAAATCGTTGGTAATTGTCATTCAGCGCGTCTATAAACATGATTTACGTCAAATTCAACAACCTACATTTGATCAGTTCTTCACTTAACGTAATATTAATTGAGAAATGTAAATTTGAGATTATCGAATAGTGCATGTCAGATTAAGCATGTAGTATCATAAAATCTCAATTTACATTCAATGGCGTTTGCATATATTCGAAAAGTCGAATTTACAAATGTTACTGTTTGTCGCAGAATGAATATGAAAAGCACATATAAAAACTGAATAAAGTTATAAAAGTATAAATCGAAAAACCCCATTTCAAAAATTAACATTGTATTTCTTCGCAGCGAATCAACAGTTTAAATTAAATTTCACTAACATTGTTTTCTAGCAGAAAAGCCGTTTGCACCACATAGTATTTATCGTTACGGCTACTTTTATGGTCTTTTTGAAACATATCACGTTTTCGGAAATCGTTGGTAATTGTCATTCAGCGCGTCTATAAACATGATTTACGTCAAATTCAACAACCTACATTTGATCAGTTCTTCACTTAACGTAATATTAATCGAGAAATGTAAATTTGAGATTATCGAATAGTGCATGTCAGATTAAGCATGTAGTATCATAAAATCTCAATTTACATTCAATGGCGTTTGCGTATATTCGAAAAGTCAAATTTAAAAATGTTAGCATTTGTCGCAGAATGAATATGAAAAGCACATATAAAAACTGAATAAAGTTATAAAAGTATAAATCGAAAAACCCCATTTCAAAAATTAACATTGTATTTCTTCGCAGCGAATCAACAGTTTAAATTAAATTACACTAATATTGTTTTCAAACAGAAATGCCGTTTGCACCACATAGTATTTATCGTTACGGCTACTTTTATGGTCTTTTTGAAACATATCACGTTTTCGGAAATCGTTGGTAATTGTCATTCAGCGCGTCTATAAACATGATTTACGTCAAATTCAACAACCTACATTTGATCAGTTCTTCACTTAACGTAATATTAATTGAGAAATGTAAATTTGAGATTATCGAATAGTGCATGTCAGATTAAGCATGTAGTATCATAAAATCTCAATTTACATTCAATGGCGTTTGCGTATAGTCGAAAAGTCAAATTTACAAATGTTAGTGTTTGTCGCAGAATGAATAAGAAAAGCACATATAAAAACTAAATCAAGTTATAAAAGAATAAATCGAAAAACCCCATTTCAAAAAATAACATTGTATTTCTTCGCAGCGAATCAACAATTTAAATTAAATTTCACTAACATTGTTTTCTAGCAGAAAAGCCGTTTGCACAATATAGTATTTATTGTTCCGGCTACTTTTATAGTCTTTTTGAAACATATCACGTTTTTGGAAATTGTTGGTGATTGTCATTCAGCGCGTCCATAAACATGATAACGTCAAATTCAACAACCTTCATTTGATCAGTTCTTTACTTAATGTATTATTAATTGAGAAATGTAAATTTCAGATTATCGAATAGTGCATGTCAGATTAAGCATGTAGCATCATAAAATCTCAATTTACATTCAATGGCGTTTGCATATATTCGAAAAGTCGAATTTACAAATGTTAGTGTTTGTCGCAGAATGAATATGAAAAGCACATATAAAAACTGAATAAAGTTATAAAAGTATAAATCGAAAAACCCCATTTCAAAAATTAACATTGTATTTCTTCGCAGCGAATCAACAGTTTAAATTAAATTACACTAATATTGTTTTCAAACAGAAATGCCGTTTGCACCACATAGTATTTATCGTTACGGCTACTTTTATGGTCTTTTTGAAACATATCACGTTTTCGGAAATCGTTGGTAATTGTCATTCAGCGCGTCTATAAATATGATTTACGTCAAATTCAACAACCTACATTTGATCAGTTCTTCACTTAACGTAATATTAATTGAGAAATGTAAATTTGAGATTATCGAATAGTGCATGTCAGATTAAGCATGTAGTATCATAAAATCTCAATTTACATTCAATGGCGTTTGCATATATTCGAAAAGTCGAATTTACAAATGTTAGTGTTTGTCGCAGAATGAATAAGAAAAGCACATATAAAAACTAAATCAAGTTATAAAAGAATAAATCGAAAAACCCCATTTCAAAAAATAACAGTGTATTTCTTCGCAGCGAATCAGCAGTTTAAATTAAATTTCACTAACATTGTTTTCTAGCAGAAAAGCCGTTTGCACCACATAGTATTTATCGTTACGGCTACTTTTATGGTCTTTTTGAAACATATCACGTTTTCGGAAATCGTTGGTAATTGTCATTCAGCGCGTCTATAAACATGATTTACGTGAAAGTCAACAACCTACATTTGATCAGTTCTTCACTTAACGTAATATTAATTGAGAAATGTAAATTTGAGATTATCGAATAGTGCATGTCAGATTAAGCATGTAGCATCATAAAATCTCAATTTACATTCTATGGCGTTTGCATATATTCGAAAAGTCGAATTTACAAATGTTAGTGTTTGTCGCAGAATGAATAAGAAAAGCACATATAAAAACTAAATCAAGTTATAAAAGAATAAATCGAAAAACCCCATTTCAAAAAATAACAGTGTATTTCTTCGCAGCGAATCAGCAGTTTAAATTAAATTTCACTATCATTGTTTTCTAGCAGAAAAGCCGTTTGCACCACATAGTATTTATCGTTACGGCTACTTTTATGGTCTTTTTGAAACATATCACGTTTTCGGAAATCGTTGGTAATTGTCATTCAGCGCGTCTATAAACATGATTTACGTCAAATTCAACAACCTACATTTGATCAGTTCTTCACTTAACGTAATATTAATTGAGAAATGTAAATTTCAGATTATCGAATAGTGCATGTCAGATTAAGCATGTAGTATCATAAAATCTCAATTTACATTCAATGGCGTTTGCATATATTCGAAAAGTCGAATTTACAAATGTTAGTGTTTGTCGCAGAATGAATAAGAAAAGCACATATAAAAACTAAATCAAGTTATAAAAGAATAAATCGAAAAACCCCATTTCAAAAAATAACAGTGTATTTCTTCGCAGCGAATCAGCAGTTTAAATTAAATTTCACTAACATTGTTTTCTAGCAGAAAAGCCGTTTGCACCACATAGTATTTATCGTTACGGCTACTTTTATGGTCTTTTTGAAACATATCACGTTTTCGGAAATCGTTGGTAATTGTCATTCAGCGCGTCTATAAACATGATTTACGTCAAATTCAACAACCTACATTTGATCAGTTCTTCACTTAACGTAATATTAATTGAGAAATGTAAATTTGAGATTATCGAATAGTGCATGTCAGATTAAGCATGTAGTATCATAAAATCTCAATTTACATTCAATGGCGTTTGCATATATTCGAAAAGTCGAATTTACAAATGTTACTGTTTGTCGCAGAATGAATATGAAAAGCACATATAAAAACTGAATAAAGTTATAAAAGTATAAATCGAAAAACCCCATTTCAAAAATTAACATTGTATTTCTTCGCAGCGAATCAACAGTTTAAATTAAATTACACTAATATTGTTTTCAAACAGAAATGCCGTTTGCACCACATAGTATTTATCGTTACGGCTACTTTTATGGTCTTTTTGAAACATATCACGTTTTCGGAAATCGTTGGTAATTGTCATTCAGCGCGTCTATAAACATGATTTACGTCAAATTCAACAACCTACATTTGATCAGTTCTTCACTTAACGTAATATTAATCGAGAAATGTAAATTTGAGATTATCGAATAGTGCATGTCAGATTAAGCATGTAGTATCATAAAATCTCAATTTACATTCAATGGCGTTTGCATATATTCGAAAAGTCGAATTTACAAATGTTACTGTTTGTCGCAGAATGAATACGAAAAGAACATATAAAAACTAAATCAAGTTATAAAAGAATAAATCGAAAAACCCCATTTCAAAAAATAACAGTGTATTTCTTCGCAGCGAATCAGCAGTTTAAATTAAATTTCACTAACATTGTTTTCTAGCAGAAAAGCCGTTTGCACCACATAGTATTTATCGTTACGGCTACTTTTATGGTCTTTTTGAAACATATCACGTTTTCGGAAATCGTTGGTAATTGTCATTCAGCGCGTCTATAAACATGATTTACGTCAAATTCAACAACCTACATTTGATCAGTTCTTCACTTAACGTAATATTAATTGAGAAATGTAAATTTGAGATTATCGAATAGTGCATGTCAGATTAAGCATGTAGTATCATAAAATCTCAATTTACATTCAATGGCGTTTGCGTATAGTCGAAAAGTCAAATTTACAAATGTTAGTGTTTGTCGCAGAATGAATAAGAAAAGCACATATAAAAACTAAATCAAGTTATAAAAGAATAAATCGAAAAACCCCATTTCAAAAAATAACATTGTATTTCTTCGCAGCGAATCAACAATTTAAATTAAATTTCACTAACATTGTTTTCTAGCAGAAAAGCCGTTTGCACAATATAGTATTTATTGTTCCGGCTACTTTTATAGTCTTTTTGAAACATATCACGTTTTTGGAAATTGTTGGTGATTGTCATTCAGCGCGTCCATAAACATGATAACGTCAAATTCAACAACCTTCATTTGATCAGTTCTTTACTTAATGTATTATTAATTGAGAAATGTAAATTTCAGATTATCGAATAGTGCATGTCAGATTAAGCATGTAGCATCATAAAATCTCAATTTACATTCTATGGCGTTTGCATATATTCGAAAAGTCGAATTTACAAATGTTAGTGTTTGTCGCAGAAATGAATAAGAAAAGTACATATAAAAACTAAATCAAGTTATAAAAGAATAAATCGAAAAACCCCATTTCAAAAAATAACAGTGTATTTCTTCGCAGCGAATCAGCAGTTTAAATTAAATTTCACTAACATTGTTTTCTAGCAGAAAAGCCGTTTGCACCACATAGTATTTATCGTTACGGCTACTTTTATGGTCTTTTTGAAACATATCACGTTTTTGGAAATTGTTGGTGATTGTCATTCAGCGCGTCCATAAACATGATTTACGTCAAATTCAACAACCTTCATTTGATCAGTTCTTTACTTAATGTATTATTAATTGAGAAATGCAAATTTGAGATTATCGAATAGTGCATGTCAGATTAAGCATGTAGTATCATAAAATCTCAATTTACATTCAATGGCGTTTGCATATATTCGAAAAGTCGAATTTACAAATGTTACTGTTTGTCGCAGAATGAATATGAAAAGCACATATAAAAACTGAATAAAGTTATAAGAGAATAAATCGAAAAACCCCATTTCAAAAATTAACATTGTATTTCTTCGCAGCGAATCAACAGTTTAAATTAAATTACACTAATATTGTTTTCAAACAGAAATGCCGTTTGCACCACATAGTATTTATCGTTACGGCTACTTTTATGGTCTTTTTGAAACATATCACGTTTTCGGAAATCGTTGGTAATTGTCATTCAGCGCGTCTATAAACATGATTTACGTCAAATTCAACAACCTACATTTGATCAGTTCTTCACTTAACGTAATATTAATCGAGAAATGTAAATTTGAGATTATCGAATAGTGCATGTCAGATTAAGCATGTAGTATCATAAAATCTCAATTTACATTCAATGGCGTTTGCGGATAGTCGAAAAGTCAAATTTACAAATGTTAGTCTTTGTCGCAGAATGAATAAGAAAAGCACATATAAAAACTAAATCAAGTTATAAAAGAATAAATCGAAAAACCCCATTTCAAAAAATAACAGTGTATTTCTTCGCAGCGAACAACAATTTAAATTAAATTTCACTAACATTGTTTTCTAGCAGAAAAGCCGTTTGCACAATATAGTATTTATTGTTCCGGCTACTTTTATAGTCTTTTTGAAACATATCACGTTTTTGGAAATCGTTGGTGATTGTCATTCCGCGCGCCTATAAACATGATTTACGTCAAATTCAACAACCTTCATTTGATCAGTTCTTTACTTAATGTATTATTATTTGAGAAATGTAAATTTCAGATTATCGAACAGTGCATGTCAGATTAAGCATGTAGTAAAATAAAATCTCAATTTACATTCAATGGCGTTTGCGTATATTCGAAAAGTCAAATTTAAAAATGTTAGCATTTGTCGCAGAATGAATACGAAAAGAACATATAAAAACTAAATCAAGTTATAAAAGAATAAATCGAAAAACCCCATTTCAAAAAATAACAGTGTATTTCTTCGCAGCGAATCAGCAGTTTAAATTAAATTTCACTAACATTGTTTTCTAGCAGAAAAGCCGTTTGCACCACATAGTATTTATCGTTACGGCTACTTTTATGGTCTTTTTGAAACATATCACGTTTTCGGAAATCGTTGGTAATTGTCATTCAGCGCGTCTATAAACATGATTTACGTCAAATTCAACAACCTACATTTGATCAGTTCTTCACTTAACGTAATATTAATTGAGAAATGTAAATTTGAGATTATCGAATAGTGCATGTCAGATTAAGCATGTAGTATCATAAAATCTCAATTTACATTCAATGGCGTTTGCATATATTCGAAAAGTCGAATTTACAAATGTTACTGTTTGTCGCAGAATGAATATGAAAAGCACATATAAAAACTGAATAAAGTTATAAAAGTATAAATCGAAAAACCCCATTTCAAAAATTAACATTGTATTTCTTCGCAGCGAATCAACAGTTTAAATTAAATTACACTAATATTGTTTTCAAACAGAAATGCCGTTTGCACCACATAGTATTTATCGTTACGGCTACTTTTATGGTCTTTTTGAAACATATCACGTTTTCGGAAATCGTTGGTAATTGTCATTCAGCGCGTCTATAAACATGATTTACGTCAAATTCAACAACCTACATTTGATCAGTTCTTCACTTAACGTAATATTAATCGAGAAATGTAAATTTGAGATTATCGAATAGTGCATGTCAGATTAAGCATGTAGTATCATAAAATCTCAATTTACATTCAATGGCGTTTGCGTATATTCGAAAAGTCAAATTTAAAAATGTTAGCATTTGTCGCAGAATGAATACGAAAAGAACATATAAAAACTAAATCAAGTTATAAAAGAATAAATCGAAAAACCCCATTTCAAAAAATAACAGTGTATTTCTTCGCAGAGAATCATCAGTTTAAATTAAATTTCACTAACATTGTTTTCTAGCAGAAAAGCCGTTTGCACCACATAGTATTTATCGTTACGGCTACTTTTATGGTATTTTTGAAACATATCACGTTTTCGGAAATCGTTGGTAATTGTCATTCAGCGCGTCTATAAACATGATTTACGTCAAATTCAACAACCTACATTTGATCAGTTCTTCACTTAACGTAATATTAATTGAGAAATGTAAATTTGAGATTATCGAATAGTGCATGTCAGATTAAGCATGTAGTATCATAAAATCTCAAATTACATTCAATGGCGTTTTGCGTATATTCGAAAAGTCAAATTTTCAAATGTTAGCATTTGTCGCAGAATGAATACGAAAAGAACATATAAAAACTAAATCAAGTTATAAAAGAATAAATCGAAAAACCCCATTTCAAAAAATAACAGTGTATTTCTTCGCAGCGAATCAACAATTTAAATTAAATTTCACTAACATTGTTTTCTAGCAGAAAAGCCGTTTGCACCACATAGTATTTATCGTTACGGCTACTTTTATGGTCTTTTTGAAACATATCACGTTTTTGGAAATTGTTGGTGATTGTCATTCAGCGCGTCCATAAACATAATAACGTCAAATTCAACAACCTACATTTGATCAGTTCTTCACTTAACGTAATATTAATTGAGAAATGTAAATTTGAGATTATCGAATAGTGCATGTCAGATTAAGCATGTAGTATCATAAAATCTCAATTTACATTCAATGGCGTTTGCATATATTCGAAAAGTCGAATTTACAAATGTTACTGTTTGTCGCAGAATGAATATGAAAAGCACATATAAAAACTGAATAAAGTTATAAAAGTATAAATCGAAAAACCCCATTTCAAAAATTAACATTGTATTTCTTCGCAGCGAATCAACAGTTTAAATTAAATTACACTAATATTGTTTTCAAACAGAAATGCCGTTTGCACCACATAGTATTTACCGTTACGGCTACTTTTATGGTCTTTTTGAAACATATCACGTTTTCGGAAATCGTTGGTAATTGTCATTCAGCGCGTCTATAAACATGATTTACGTCAAATTCAACAACCTACATTTGATCAGTTCTTCACTTAACGTAATATTAATTGAGAAATGTAAATTTGAGATTATCGAATAGTGCATGTCAGATTAAGCATGTAGTATCATAAAATCTCAATTTACATTCAATGGCGTTTGCGTATAGTCGAAAAGTCAAATTTACAAATGTTAGTGTTTGTCGCAGAATGAATAAGAAAAGCACATATAAAAACTAAATCAAGTTATAAAAGAATAAATCGAAAAACCCCATTTCAAAAAATAACATTGTATTTCTTCGCAGCGAATCAACAATTTAAATTAAATTTCACTAACATTGTTTTCTAGCAGAAAAGCCGTTTGCACAATATAGTATTTATTGTTCCGGCTACTTTTATAGTCTTTTTGAAACATATCACGTTTTTGGAAATTGTTGGTGATTGTCATTCAGCGCGTCCATAAACATGATAACGTCAAATTCAACAACCTTCATTTGATCAGTTCTTTACTTAATGTATTATTAATTGAGAAATGTAAATTTCAGATTATCGAATAGTGCATGTCAGATTAAGCATGTAGCATCATAAAATCTCAATTTACATTCAATGGCGTTTGCATATATTCGAAAAGTCGAATTTACAAATGTTAGTGTTTGTCGCAGAATGAATAAGAAAAGCACATATAAAAACTAAATCAAGTTATAAAAGAATAAATCGAAAAACCCCATTTCAAAAAATAACAGTGTATTTCTTCGCAGCGAATCAGCAGTTTAAATTAAATTTCACTAACATTGTTTTCTAGCAGAAAAGCCGTTTGCACCACATAGTATTTATCGTTACGGCTACTTTTATGGTCTTTTTGAAACATATCACGTTTTCGGAAATCGTTGGTAATTGTCATTCAGCGCGTCTATAAACATGATTTACGTCAAATCCAACAACCTACATTTGATCAGTTCTTCACTTAACGTAATATTAATCGAGAAATGTAAATTTGAGATTATCGAATAGTGCATGTCAGATTAAGCATGTAGTATCATAAAATCTCAATTTACATTCAATGGCGTTTGCGTATATTCGAAAAGTCAAATTTACAAATGTTAGTGTTTGTCGCAGAATGAATAAGAAAAGCACATATAAAAACTAAATCAAGTTATAAAAGAATAAATCGAAAAACCCCATTTCAAAAAATAACATTGTATTTCTTCGCAGCGAATCAACAATTTAAATTAAATTTCACTAACATTGTTTTCTAGCAGAAAAGCCGTTTGCACAATATAGTATTTATTGTTCCGGCTACTTTTATAGTCTTTTTGAAACATATCACGTTTTTGGAAATCGTTGGTGATTGTCATTCCGCGCGCCTATAAACATGATTTACGTCAAATTCAACAACCTTCATTTGATCAGTTCTTTACTTAATGTATTATTATTTGAGAAATGTAAATTTCAGATTATCGAACAGTGCATGTCAGATTAAGCATGTAGTATCATAAAATCTCAATTTACATTCAATGGCGTTTGCATATATTCGAAAAGTCGAATTTACAAATGTTACTGTTTGTCGCAGAATGAATATGAAAAGCACATATAAAAACTGAATAAAGTTATAAGAGAATAAATCGAAAAACCCCATTTCAAAAATTAACATTGTATTTCTTCGCAGCGAATCAACAGTTTAAATTAAATTACACTAATATTGTTTTCAAACAGAAATGCCGTTTGCACCACATAGTATTTATCGTTACGGCTACTTTTATGGTCTTTTTGAAACATATCACGTTTTCGGAAATCGTTGGTAATTGTCATTCAGCGCGTCTATAAACATGATTTACGTCAAATTCAACAACCTACATTTGATCAGTTCTTCACTTAACGTAATATTAATTGAGAAATGTAAATTTCAGATTATCGAACAGTGCATGTCAGATTAAGCATGTAGAAAATAAAATCTCAATTTACATTCAATGGCGTTTGCGTATATTCGAAAAGTCAAATTTAAAAATGTTAGCATTTGTCGCAGAATGAATACGAAAAGAACATATAAAAACTGAATAAAGTTATAAAAGAATAAATCGAAAAACCCCATTTCAAACAATAACATTGTATTTCTTCGCAACGAATCAACAGTTTAAATTAAATTTCACTAACATTGTTTTCTAGCAGAAAAGCAGTTTGCACCATATAGTATTTATTGTTACGGCTACTTTTATAGTCTTTTTGAAACATTTCAGGTTTTCGGAAATCGTTGGTGATTGTCATTCAGCGCGTCTATAAACATGATTTACGTCAAATTCAACAACCTACATTTGATCAGTTCTTCACTTAATGTATTATTAATTGAGATATAAAAAATTCGTTTTATCGAATAGTGTATGTCAGATTAAGTATGTAGTAAAATAAAATCTCAATTTACATTCAATGGCGTTTGCGTGTATTAGAAAAGTCAAATTTAAAAATGTTAGCATTTGTCGCAGAATGAATACGAAAAGCACATATAAAAACTAAATCAAGTTATAAAAGAATAAATCGAAAAACCCCATTTCAAAAAATAACAGTGTATTTCTTCGCAACGAATCAACAGTTTAAATTAAATTTCACTAACATTGTTTTCTAGCAGAAAAGCAGTTTGCACCATATAGTATTTATCGTTACGGCTACCTTTATAGTCTTTTTGAAACATATCACGTTTTCGGAAATATTTGGTGATTGTCATTCAGCGCGTCTATAAAAATGATTTACGTCAAATTCAACAACCTACATTTGAACAGTTCTTCACTTAACGTAATATTAATTGAGAAATGTAAATTTGAGATTATCGAATAGTGCATGTCAGATTAAGCATGTAGTATCATAAAATCTCAATTTACATTCAATGGCGTTTGCGTATATTAGAAAAGTCAAATTTTCAAATGTTAGCATTTGTCGCAGAATGAATATGAAAAGCACATATAAAAGCTGAATAAAGTTATAAAAGAATAAATCGAAAAACCCCATTTCATAAAATAACATTGTATTTCTTCGCAGCCAATCAGCAGTTTAAATTGAATTTCACTAACATTGTTTTCTAGCAGAAAAGCCGTTTGCACCACATAGTATTTATCTTTCCGGCTACTTTTATAGACTTTTTGAAACATATCACGTTTTTGATAATCGTTGGTGATTGTCATTCAGCGCGTCCATAAACATGATTTACTTCAAATTCAACAACATTCATTTCATCAGTTCCTCACGTAATGTATTTTTAATTGAGAAATGTGAATTGTGTTTGCATATTTTCGAAAAGTCGAATTTACAAATGTTAGTGTTTGTCACAGAATGAATATGAAATTCACTTAAAAGATCAAAATCCATTATATGGTTTTGCGTGTTCTGATCAAAGAGGTAGATCAAAAAGAAAATACTTGTACCTTCTTTCGGAGCTAACTGAGTAAAGTTATAAAAAAACATATCGGAAAACTCCATTTCTAAAAAATAACTTTGTGTTTCTTCGCAGCGAATCAACGGTTTAAATTAAATATCACTAATAACTTTTTTTAACAAAAACGCCGTTTGCAACATATATATCATATGTTGTCGGCAACCTTTATAGTCTTTTTGAAACATATCACGTTTTTGGAAATTGTTGGTGATTGTCATTCAGCGCGTCCATAAACATGATTTACGTCAAATTCAACAACCTTCATTTGATCAGTTCTTCACTTAACGTAATATTAATTGAGAAATGTAAATTTGAGATTATCGAATAGTGCATGTCAGATTAAGCATGTAGTATCATAAAATCTCAATTTACATTCAATGGCGTTTGCATATATTCGAAAAGTCGAATTTACAAATGTTAGTGTTTGTTGCAGAATGAATAAGAAAAGCACATATAAAAACTAAATCAAGTTATAAAAGAATAAATCGAAAAACCCCATTTCAAAAAATAACAGTGTATTTCTTCGCAGCGAATCAGCAGTGTAAATTAAATTTCACTAACATTGTTTTCTAGCAGAAAAGCCGTTTGCACCACATAGTATTTATCGTTACGGCTACTTTTATGGTCTTTTTGAAACATATCACGTTTTCGGAAATCGTTGGTAATTGTCATTCAGCGCGTCTATAAACATGATTTACGTCAAATTCAACAACCTACATTTGATCAGTTCTTCACTTAACGTAATATTAATTGAGAAATGTAAATTTGAGATTATCGAATAGTGCATGTCAGATTAAGCATGTAGTATCATAAAATCTCAATTTACATTCAATGGCGTTTGCGTATAGTCGAAAAGTCAAATTTACAAATGTTAGTGTTTGTCGCAGAATGAATAAGAAAAGCACATATAAAAGCTGAATAAATTTATAAAAGAATAAATCGAAAAACCCCATTTCATAAAATAACATTGTATTTCTTCGCAGCGAATCAGCAGTTTAAATTAATTTCACTAACATTGTTTTCAAACAGAAATGCCGTTTGCACCACATAGTATTTATCGTTACGGCTGCTTTTATGGTCTTTTTGAAACATATCACGTTTTCGGAAATCGTTGGTAATTGTCATTCAGCGCGTTTATAAACATGATTTACGTCAAATTCAACAACCTACATTTGATCAGTTCTTCACTTAACGTAATATTAATTGAGAAATGTAAATTTCAGATTATCGAATAGTGCATGTCAGATTAAGCATGTAGTATCATAAAATCTCAATTTACATTCAATGGCGTTTGCGTATAGTCGAAAAGTCAAATTTACAAATGTTATTGTTTGTCGCAGAATGAATAATAAAAGCACATATAAAAACTAAATCAAGTTATAAAAGAATAAATCGAAAAACCCCATTTCAAAAAATAACAGTGTATTTCTTCGCAGCGAATCAGCAGTTTAAATTAAATTTCACTAACATTGTTTTCTAGCAGAAAAGCCGTTTGCACCACATAGTATTTATCGTTACGGCTACTTTTATGGTCTTTTTGAAACATATCACGTTTTCGGAAATCGTTGGTAATTGTCATTCAGCGCGTCTATAAACATGATTTACGTCAAATTCAACAACCTACATTTGATCAGTTCTTCACTTAACGTAATATTAATTGAGAAATGTAAATTTGAGATTATCGAATAGTGCATGTCAGATTAAGCATGTAGTATCATAAAATCTCAATTTACATTCAATGGCGTTTGCGTATAGTCGAAAAGTCAAATTTACAAATGTTATTGTTTGTCGCAGAATGAATAATAAAAGCACATATAAAAACTAAATCAAGTTATAAAAGAATAAATCGAAAAACCCCATTTCAAAAAATAACAGTGTATTTCTTCGCAGCGAATCAGCAGTTTAAATTAAATTTCACTAACATTGTTTTCTAGCAGAAAAGCCGTTTGCACCACATAGTATTTATCGTTACGGCTACTTTTATGGTCTTTTTGAAACATATCACGTTTTCGGAAATCGTTGGTAATTGTCATTCAGCGCGTCTATAAACATGATTTACGTCAAATTCAACAACCTACATTTGATCAGTTCTTCACTTAACGTAATATTAATTGAGAAATGTAAATTTGAGATTATCGAATAGTGCATGTCAGATTAAGCATGTAGTATCATAAAATCACAATTTACATTCAATGGCGTTTGCGTATAGTCGAAAAGTCAAATTTACAAATGTTAGTGTTTGTCGCAGAATGAATAAGAAAAGCACATATAAAAGCTGAATAAATTTATAAAATAATAAATCGAAAAACCCCATTTCATAAAATAACATTGTATTACTTCGCAGCGAATCAGCAGTTTAAATTAATTTCACTAACATTGTTTTCAAACAGAAATGCCGTTTGCACCACATAGTATTTATCGTTACGGCTGCTTTTATGGTCTTTTTGAAACATATCACGTTTTCGGAAATCGTTGGTAATTGTCATTCAGCGCGTTTATAAACATGATTTACGTCAAATTCAACAACCTACATTTGATCAGTTCTTCACTTAACGTAATATTAATTGAGAAATGTAAATTTCAGATTATCGAATAGTGCATGTCAGATTAAGCATGTAGTATCATAAAATCTCAATTTACATTCAATGGCGTTTGCGTATAGTCGAAAAGTCAAATTTACAAATGTTATTGTTTGTCGCAGAATGAATAATAAAAGCACATATAAAAACTAAATCAAGTTATAAAAGAATAAATCGAAAAACCCCATTTCAAAAAATAACAGTGTATTTCTTCGCAGCGAATCAGCAGTTTAAATTAAATTTCACTAACATTGTTTTCTAGCAGAAAAGCCGTTTGCACCACATAGTATTTATCGTTACGGCTACTTTTATGGTCTTTTTGAAACATATCACGTTTTCGGAAATCGTTGGTAATTGTCATTCAGCGCGTCTATAAACATGATTTACGTCAAATTCAACAACCTACATTTGATCAGTTCTTCACTTAACGTAATATTAATTGAGAAATGTAAATTTGAGATTATCGAATAGTGCATGTCAGATTAAGCATGTAGTATCATAAAATCTCAATTTACATTCAATGGCGTTTGCGTATAGTCGAAAAGTCAAATTTACAAATGTTAGCATTTGTCGCAAAATGAATATGGAAGAAACTGAATAAAGTTATAAAAGAATCAATCGAAAAATCCCATTTCAAAAAATAACATTGTATTTCTTCTCAACGAATGAACAGTTTAAATTTAATTTCACTAACATTGTTTTGTTGCAGAAAAGCCGTTTGCACAATATAGTATTTATTGTTCCGGCTACTTTTATAGTCTTTTTGAAACATATCACGTTTTTGGAAATCGTTGGTGATTGTCATTCCGCGCGCCTATAAACATGATTTTCGTCAAATTCAACAACCTTCATTTGATCAGTTCTTTACTTAATGTATTATTATTTGAGAAATGTAAATTTCAGATTATCGAACAGTGCATGTCAGATTAAGCATGTAGTAAAATAAAATCTCAATTTACATTCAATGGCGTTTGCGTATATTCGAAAAGTCAAATTTAAAAATGTTAGCATTTGTCGCAGAATGAATACGAAAAGAACATATAAAAACTGAATAACGTTATAAAAGAATAAATCGAAAAACCCCATTTCAAACAATAACATTGTATTTCTTCGCAACCAATCAACAGCTTAAATTATATTTCACTAACATTGTTTTCTAGCAGAAAAGCAGTTTGCACCATATAGTATTTATTGTTACGGCTACTTTTATAGTCTTTTTGAAACATTTCAGGTTTTCGGAAATCGTTGGTGATTGTCATTCAGCGCGTCTATAAACATGATTTACGTCAAATTCAACAACCTACATTTGATCAGTTCTTCACTTAATGTATTATTAATTCAGACATAAAAAATTCGTTTTATCGAATAGTGTATGTCAGATTAAGTATGTAGTGAAATAAAATCTCAATTTACATTTAATGGCGTTTGCGTATATTAGAAAAGTCAAATTTAAAAATGTTAGCATTTGTCGCAGAATGAATACGAAAAGAACATATAAAAACTGAATAAAGTTATAAAAGAATAAATCGAAAAACACCATTTCAAAAAATAACATTGTATTTCTTCTCAACGAATCAACAGTTTAAATTTAATTTCACTAACATTGTTTTCTAGCAGAAAAGCCGTTTGCAACATACAGTTCCGGCTACTTTTATAGTCTTTTTGAAACATATCACGTTTTTGGAAATCGTTGGTGATTGTCATTCAGCGCGTCCATAAACATGATTTACGTCAAATTCAACAACCTTCATTTGATCAGTTCATCACGTAATGTATTTTTATTTGAGAAATGTGAATTTTCGTTTGCATATAGTCGAAAATTCGAATTTACAAATGTTAGTGTTTGTCGCAGAATCAATATGAAAAGCACTTAAAAGATCTAAATCCATAATATGGTTTTGCGTGTTCTGATCAAAGAGGTAGATCAAAAAGAAAATACTTGTGCCTTCCATCGGAGCAAACTGAGTAATGTTATAAAACAACGAATCGAAAAACCTCATTTCTAAAAAATTACTTTGTATTTCTTTACAGCGACTCAAAGGTTTAAATTAAATATCACTAATAATTTTTTCTAACAAAAACGCCGTTTTCAACATATAGAACTTATGTTGTTGGCAACTTTTATAGTCTTTTTGAAACATATCACGTCTTCGGAAATCGTTGGTGATTGTCATTCAGCGCGTCTATAAACATGATTTACGTGAAAGTCAACAACCTACATTTTATCAGTTCTTCACTTAATGTATTATTATTTCAGATATAAAAAATTCGTTTTATCGAATAGTGTATTTCAGATTAAGTATGTAGTAAAATAAAATTTCAATTTACATTCAATGGCGTTTGCGTATATTAGAAAAGTCAAATTTAAAAATGTTAGCATTTGTCGCAGAATGAATACGAAAAGAACATATAAAAACTGAATAAAGTTATAAAAGAATAAATCGAAAAACACCATTTCAAAAAATAACATTGTATTTCTTCTCAACGAATCAACAGTTTAAATTTAATTTCACTAACATTGTTTTCTAGCAGAAAAGCCGTTTGCAACATACAGTTCCGGCTACTTTTATAGACTTTTTGAAACATATCACGTTTTTGGAAATCGTTGGTGATTGTCATTCAGCGCGTCCATAAACATGATTTACGTCAAATTCAACAACCTTCATTTGATCAGTTCATCACGTAATGTATTTTTATTTGAGAAAAATGAATTTTCGTTTGCATATAGTCGAAAATTCGAATTTACAAATGTTAGTGTTTGTCGCAGAATCAATATGAAAAGCACTTAAAAGATCTAAATCCATAATATGGTTTTGCGTGTTCTGATCAAAGAGGTAGATCAAAAAGAAAATACTTGTGCCTTCCATCGGAGCAAACTGAGTAAAGTTATAAAAAAACATATCGGAAAACTCTATTTCTAAAAAATAACTTTGTGTTTCTTCGCAGCGACTCAACGGTTTAAATTATATATCACTAATAATTTTTTCTAACAAAAACGGCGTTTGCAACATATAGAAATTATGTTGTCGGCAACCTTTATAGTCTTTTTGAAACATATCACGTTTTTGGAAATCGTTGGTGATTGTCATTCAGCGCGTCCATAAACATGATTTACGTGAAATTCAACAACCTTGATTTGATCAGTTCTATACTTAATGTATTATTAATTGAGAAATGTAAATTTCAGATTATCGAATAGTGCATGTCAGATTAAGCATGTAGCATCATAAAATCTCAATTTACATTCAATGGCGTTTGCATATATTCGAAAAGTCGAATTTACAAATGTTAGTGTTTGTCGCAGAATGAATAAGAAAAGCACATATAAAAACTAAATCAAGTTATAAAAGAATAAATCGAAAAACCCCACTTCAAAAAATAACATCGTATTTCTTCGCAGCGAATCAACAGTTTAAATTAAATTTCACTAACATTGTTTTCTAGCAGAAAAGCCGTTTGCACAATATAGTATTTATCGTTACGGCTACTTTTATAGTCTTTTTGAAACATTTCACGTTTTTGGAAATCGTTGGTGATTGTCATTCAGCGCGTCCATAAACATGATTTACGTGAAATTCAACAACCTTGATTTGATCAGTTCTATACTTAATGTATTATTAATTGAGAAATGTAAATTTCAGATTATCGAATAGTGCATGTCAGATTAAGCATGTAGCATCATAAAATCTCAATTTACATTCAATGGCGTTTGCATATATTAGAAAAGTCGAATTTACAAATGTTAGTGTTTGTCGCAGAATGAATAAGAAAAGCACATATAAAAACTAAATCAAGTTATAAAAGAATAAATCGAAAAACCCCATTTCAAAAAATAACAGTGTATTTCTTCGCAGCGAATCAACAGTTTAAATTAAATTTCACTATCATTGTTTTCTAGCAGAAAAGCCGTTTGCACAATATAGTATTTATCGTTCCGGCTACTTTTATAGTCTTTTTGAAACATTTCACGTTTTCGGAAATCGTTGGTGATTGTCATTCAGCGCGTCTATAAACATGATTTACGTCAAATTCAACAACCTACATTTGATCAGTTCTTCACTTAACGTAATATTAATCGAGAAATGTAAATTTGAGATTATCGAATAGTGCATGTCAGATTAAGCATGTAGTATCATAAAATCTCAATTTACATTCAATGGCGTTTGCGTATAGTCGAAAAGTCAAATTTACAAATGTTAGTGTTTGTCGCAGAATGAATAAGAAAAGCACATATAAAAACTAAATCAAGTTATAAAAGAATAAATCGAAAAACCCCATTTCAAAAAATAACATTGTATTTCTTCGCAGCGAATCAACAATTTAAATTAAATTTCACTAACATTGTTTTCTAGCAGAAAAGCCGTTTGCACAATATAGTATTTATCGTTACGGCTACTTTTATGGTCTTTTTGAAACATATCACGTTTTCGGAAATCGTTGGTAATTGTCATTCAGCGCGTCTATAAACATGATTTACGTCAAATTCAACAACCTACATTTGATCAGTTCTTCACTTAACGTAATATTAATTGAGAAATGTAAATTTGAGATTATCGAATAGTGCATGTCAGATTAAGCATGTAGTATCATAAAATCTCAATTTACATTCAATGGCGTTTGCGTATATTCGAAAAGTCAAATTTAAAAATGTTAGCATTTGTCGCAGAATGAATACGAAAAGAACATATAAAAACTAAATCAAGTTATAAAAGAATAAATCGAAAAACCCCATTTCAAAAAATAACAGTGTATTTCTTCGCAGCGAATCAGCAGTTTAAATTAAATTTCACTAACATTGTTTTCTAGCAGAAAAGCCGTTTGCACCACATAGTATTTATCGTTACGGCTACTTTTATGGTCTTTTTGAAACATATCACGTTTTCGGAAATCGTTGGTAATTGTCATTCAGCGCGTCTATAAACATGATTTACGTCAAATTCAACAACCTACATTTGATCAGTTCTTCACTTAACGTAATATTAATTGAGAAATGTAAATTTGAGATTATCGAATAGTGCATGTCAGATTAAGCATGTAGTATCATAAAATCTCAATTTACATTCAATGGCGTTTGCGTATATTCGAAAAGTCAAATTTTCAAATGTTAGCATTTGTCGCAGAATGAATATGAAAAGCACATATAAAAGCTGAATAAAGTTATAAAAGAATGAATCGAAAAACCCCATTTCAAACAATAACATTGTATTTCTTCGCAGCGAATGACCAGTTTAAATTGAATTTCACTAATATTGTTTTCTAGCAGAAAAGCCGTTTGCACCACATAGTATTTATCGTTCCGGCTACTTTTATAGTCTTTTTGAAACATATCACGTTTTTGATAATCGTTGGTGATTGTCATTCAGCGCGTCCATAAACATGATTTACTTCAAATTCAACAACCTTCATTTCATCAGTTCCTCACGTAATGTATTTTTAATTGAGAAATGTGAATTGTGTTTGCATATTTTCGAAAAGTCGAATTTACAAATGTTAGTGTTTGTCACAGAATGAATATGGAATTCACTCAAAAAATCAAAATCCATAAACATGATTTACGTCAAATTCAACAACCTTCATTTGATCAGTTCATTACTTAATGTATTATTAATTGAGAAATGTAAATTTCAGATTATCGAATAGCGCATGTCAGATTAAGCATGTAGCATCATAAAATCTCAATTTACATTCAATGGCGTTTGCATATATTCGAAAAGTCGAATTTACAAATGTTAGTGTTTGTCGCAGAATGAATAAGAAAAGCACATATAAAAACTAAATCAAGTCATAAAAGAATAAATCGAAAAACCCCATTTCAAAAAATAACAGTGTATTTCTTCGCAGCGAATCAGCAGTTTAAATTAAATTTCACTAACATTGTTTTCTAGCAGAAAAGCCGTTTGCACCATACAGTTCTGGCTACTTTTATAGTCTTTTTGAAACATATCACGTTTTTGATAATCGTTGGTGATTGTCATTCAGCGGCCATAAACATGATTTACTTCAAATTCAACAACCTTCATTTCATCAGTTCCTCACGTAATGTATTTTTAATTGAGAAATGTGAATTGTGTTTGCATATTTTCGAAAAGTCGAATTTACAAATGTTAGTGTTTTTCACAGAATGAATATGAAATTCACACAAAAAATCGAAATCCATTATATGGTTTGCGTGTTCTGATCAAAGAGGTAGATCAAAAAGAAAATACTTGTGCCTTCCATCGGAGCTAACTGAGTAAAGTTATAAAAAAACATATCGGAAAACTCCATTTCTAAAAAATAACTTTGTGTTTCTTCGCAGCGAATCAACGGTTTAAATTAAATATCACTAATAATTTTTTCTAACAAAAACGCCGTTTGCAACATATAGATCTTATGTTGTCGGCAACCTTTATAGTCTTTTTGAAACATATCACGTTTTCGGAAATCGTTGGTAATTGTCATTCAGCGCGTCTATAAACATGATTTACGTCAAATTCAACAACCTACATTTGATCAGTTCTTCACTTAACGTAATATTAATTGAGAAATGTAAATTTGAGATTATCGAATAGTGCATGTCAGATTAAGCATGTAGTATCATAAAATCTCAATTTACATTCAATGGCGTTTGCGTATAGTCGAAAAGTCAAATTTACAAATGTTAGTGTTTGTCGCAGAATGAATAAGAAAAGCACATATAAAAACTAAATCAAGTTATAAAAGAATAAATCGAAAAACCCCATTTCAAAAAATAACATTGTATTTCTTCGCAGCGAATCAACAATTTAAATTAAATTTCACTAACATTGTTTTCTAGCAGAAAAGCCGTTTGCACAATATAGTATTTATTGTTCCGGCTACTTTTATAGTCTTTTTGAAACATATCACGTTTTTGGAAATCGTTGGTGATTGTCATTCCGCGCGCCTATAAACATGATTTACGTCAAATTCAACAACCTTCATTTGATCAGTTCTTTACTTAATGTATTATTATTTGAGAAATGTAAATTTCAGATTATCGAACAGTGCATGTCAGATTAAGCATGTAGTAAAATAAAATCTCAATTTACATTCAATGGCGTTTGCGTATATTCGAAAAGTCAAATTTAAAAATGTTAGCATTTGTCGCAGAATGAATATGAAAAGCACATATAAAAACTGAATAAAGTTATAAAAGAATAAATCCAAAAACCCCATTTCAAAAATTAACATTGTATTTCTTCGCAGCGAATCAACAGTTTAAATTAAATTACACTAATATTGTTTTCAAACAGAAATGCCGTTTGCACCACATAGTATTTATCGTTACGGCTACTTTTATGGTCTTTTTGAAACATATCACGTTTTCGGAAATCGTTGGTAATTGTCATTCAGCACGTCTATAAACATGATTTACGTCAAATTCAACAACCTACATTTGATCAGTTCTTCACTTAACGTAATATTAATTGAGAAATGTAAATTTGAGATTATCGAATAGTGCATGTCAGATTAAGCATGTAGTATCATAAAATCTCAATTTACATTCAATGGCGTTTGCGTATAGTCGAAAAGTCAAATTTAAAAATGTTAGCATTTGTTTGCAGAATGAATACGAAAAGAACATATAAAAACTGAATAAAGTTATAAAAGAATAAATCGAAAAACCCCATTTCAAACATTAACATTGTATTTCTTCGCAACGAATCAACAGTTTAAATTAAATTTCACTAACATTGTTTTCTAGCAGAAAAGCAGTTTGCACCATATAGTATTTATTGTTACGGTTACTTTTATAGTCTTTTTGAAACATTTCAGGTTTTCGGAAATCGTTGGTGATTGTCATTCGGCGCGTCTATAAACATGATTTACGTCAAATTCAACAACCTACATTTGATCAGTTCTTCACTTAATGTATTATTAATTGAGATATAAAAAATTCGTTTTATCGAATAGTGTATGTCAGATTAAGTATGTAGTAAAATAAAATCTCAATTTACATTCAATGGCGTTTGCGTGTATTAGAAAAGTCAAATTTAAAAATGTTAGCATTTGTCGCAGAATGAATACGAAAAGCACATATTAAAACTGAATGAAGTTATAAAAGAATAAATCGAAAAACCCCATTTCAAAAAATCACCTTGTATCTCTTCGCAACGAATCAACAGTTTAAATTAAATTTCACTAACATTGTTTTCTAGCAGAAAAGCAGTTTGCACCATATAGTATTTATCGTTACGGCTACCTTTATAGTCTTTTTGAAACATATCACGTTTTCGGAAATATTTGGTGATTGTCATTCAGCGCGTCTATAAACATGATTTACGTCAAATTCAATAACCTTCATTTGATTAGTTCATAACGTAATGTATTTTTCTTAAGAAATGTGGATTTTCGTTTGCATATAGTCGAAAATTCGAATTTACAAATGTTAGTGTTTGTCGCAGAATCAATATGAAAAGCACTTAAAAGATCTAAATCCATTATATGGTTTTGCGTGTTCTGATCAAAGAGATAGATCAAAAAGAAAATACTTGTGCCTTCCATCGGAGCAAACTGAGTAAAGTTATAAAAAAACTTATCGGAAAACTCCATTTCTAAAAAATAACTTTGTGTTTCTTCGCAGCGACTCAACGGTTTAAATTACATATCACTAATAATTATTTCTAACAAAAACGCCGTTTGCAACATATAGATCTTATGTTGTCGGCAACCTTTATAGTCTTTTTGAAACATATCACGTTTTTGGAAATTGTTGGTGATTGTCATTCAACGCGTCCATAAACATGATTTACGTCAAATTCAACAACCTTCATTTGATCAGTTCGTTACTTAATGTATTATTAATTGAGAAATGTAAATTTCAGATTATCGAATAGTGCATCTAAGATTAAGCATGTAGCATCATAAAATCTCAATTTACATTCAATGGCGTTTGCATATATTCGAAAAGTCAAATTTTCAAATGTTAGCATTTGTCGCAGAATGAATAAGAAAAGCACATATAAAAACTAAATCAAGTTATAAAAGAATAAATCGAAAAACCCCATTTCAAAAAATAACAGTGTATTTCTTCGCAGCGAATCAGCAGTTTAAATTAAATTTCACTAACATTGTTTTCTAGCAGAAAAGCCGTTTGCACCACATAGTATTTATCGTTACGGCTACTTTTATGGTCTTTTTGAAACATATCACGTTTTCGGAAATCGTTGGTAATTGTCATTCAGCGCGTCTATAAACATGATTTACGTCAAATTCAACAACCTACATTTGATCAGTTCTTCACTTAACGTAATATTAATCGAGAAATGTAAATTTGAGATTATCGAATAGTGCATGTCAGATTAAGCATGTAGTATCATAAAATCTCAATTTACATTCAATGGCGTTTGCGTATAGTCGAAAAGTCAAATTTACAAATGTTAGTGTTTGTCGCAGAATGAATAAGAAAAGCACATATAAAAACTAAATCATGTTATAAAAGAGTAAATCGAAAAACCCCATTTCAAAAAATAACATTGTATTTCTTCGCAGCGAATCAACAATTTAAATTAAACTTCACTAACATTGTTTTCTAGCAGAAAAGCCGTTTGCACCACATAGTATTTATCGTTACGGCTACTTTTATGGTCTTTTTGAAACATATCACGTTTTCGGAAATCGTTGGTAATTGTCATTCAGCGCGTCTATAAACATGATTTACGTCAAATTCAACAACCTACATTTGATCAGTTCTTCACTTAACGTAATATTAATCGAGAAATGTAAATTTGAGATTATCGAATAGTGCATGTCAGATTAAGCATGTAGTATCATAAAATCTCAATTTACATTCAATGGCGTTTGCGTATATTCGAAAAGTCAAATTTAAAAATGTTAGCATTTGTCGCAGAATGAATACGAAAAGAACATATAAAAACTAAATCAAGTTATAAAAGAATAAATCGAAAAACCCCATTTCAAAAAATAACAGTGTATTTCTTCGCAGCGAATCAGCAGTTTAAATTAAATTTCACTAACATTGTTTTCTAGCAGAAAAGCCGTTTGCACCACATAGTATTTATCGTTACGGCTACTTTTATGGTCTTTTTGAAACATATCACGTTTTCGGAAATCGTTGGTAATTGTCATTCAGCGCGTCTATAAACATGATTTACGTCAAATCCAACAACCTACATTTGAACAGTTCTTCACTTAACGTAATATTAATTGAGAAATGTAAATTTGAGATTATCGAATAGTGCATGTCAGATTAAGCATGTAGTATCATAAAATCTCAATTTACATTCAATGGCGTTTGCGTATATTCGAAAAGTCAAATTTTCAAATGTTAGCATTTGTCGCAGAATGAATATGAAAAGCACATATAAAAGCTGAATAAAGTTATAAAAGAATGAATCGAAAAACCCCATTTCAAAAAATAACATTGTATTTCTTCGCAGCGAAACAACAATTTAAATTGAATTTCACTAACATTGTTTTCTAGCAGAAAAGCCGTTTGCACCACATAGTATTTATCTTTCCGGCTACTTTTATAGACTTTTTGAAACATATCACGTTTTTGATAATCGTTGGTGATTGTCATTCAGCGCGTCCATAAACATGATTTACTTCAAATTCAACAACATTCATTTCATCAGTTCCTCACGTAATGTATTTTTAATTGAGAAATGTTAATTGTGTTTGCATATTTTCGAAAAGTCGAATTTACAAATGTTAGTGTTTGTCGCAGAATGAATAATAAAAGCACATATAAAAACTAAATCAAGTTATAAAAGAATAAATCGAAAAACCCCATTTCAAAAAATAACAGTGTATTTCTTCGCAGCGAATCAGCAGTTTAAATTAAATTTCACTAACATTGTTTTCTAGCAGAAAAGCCGTTTGCACCACATAGTATTTATCGTTACGGCTACTTTTATGGTCTTTTTGAAACATATCACGTTTTCGGAAATCGTTGGTAATTGTCATTCAGCGCGTCTATAAACATGATTTACGTCAAATTCAACAACCTACATTTGATCAGTTCTTCACTTAACGTAATATTAATTGAGAAATGTAAATTTCAGATTATCGAATAGTGCATGTCAGATTAAGCATGTAGTAAAATAAAATCTCAATTTACATTCAATGGCGTTTGCGTATATTAGAAAAGTCAAATTTAAAAATGTTAGCATTTGTCGCAGAATGAATACGAAAAGAACATATAAAAACTGAATAAAGTTATAAAAGAATAAATCGAAAAACCCCATTTCAAAAAATAACATTGTATTTCTTCTCAACGAATGAACAGTTTAAATTTAATTTCACTAACATTGTTTTGTTGCAGAAAAGCCGTTTGCACAATATAGTATTTATTGTTCCGGCTACTTTTATAGTCTTTTTGAAACATATCACGTTTTTGGAAATCGTTGGTGATTGTCATTCCGCGCGCCTATAAACATGATTTTCGTCAAATTCAACAACCTTCATTTGATCAGTTCTTTACTTAATGTATTATTATTTGAGAAATGTAAATTTCAGATTATCGAACAGTGCATGTCAGATTAAGCATGTAGTAAAATAAAATCTCAATTTACATTCAATGGCGTTTGCGTATATTCGAAAAGTCAAATTTAAAAATGTTAGCATTTGTCGCAGAATGAATACGAAAAGAACATATAAAAACTGAATAACGTTATAAAAGAATAAATCGAAAAACCCCATTTCAAACAATAACATTGTATTTCTTCGCAACCAATCAACAGCTTAAATTATATTTCACTAACATTGTTTTCTAGCAGAAAAGCAGTTTGCACCATATAGTATTTATTGTTACGGCTACTTTTATAGTCTTTTTGAAACATTTCAGGTTTTCGGAAATCGTTGGTGATTGTCATTCAGCGCGTCTATAAACATGATTTACGTCAAATTCAACAACCTACATTTGATCAGTTCTTCACTTAATGTATTATTAATTCAGACATAAAAAATTCGTTTTATCGAATAGTGTATGTCAGATTAAGTATGTAGTGAAATAAAATCTCAATTTACATTTAATGGCGTTTGCGTATATTAGAAAAGTCAAATTTAAAAATGTTAGCATTTGTCGCAGAATGAATACGAAAAGAACATATAAAAACTGAATAAAGTTATAAAAGAATAAATCGAAAAACCCCATTTCAAAAAATAACAGTGTATTTCTTCGCAGCGAATCAGCAGTTTAAATTAAATTTCACTAACATTGTTTTCTAGCAGAAAAGCCGTTTGCACCACATAGTATTTATCGTTACGGCTACTTTTATGGTCTTTTTGAAACATATCACGTTTTCGGAAATCGTTGGTGATTGTCATTCAGCGCGTCCATAAACATGATTTACGTCAAATTCAACAACCTTCATTTGATCAGTTCTTCACGTAATGTATTTTTATTTGAGAAATGTGAATTTTCGTTTGCATATAGTCGAAAATTCGAATTTACAAATGTTAGTGTTTGTCGCAGAATCAATATGAAAAGCACTTAAAAGATCTAAATCCATTATATGGTTTTGCGTGTTCTGATCAAAGAGGTAGATCAAAAAGAAAATACTTGTGCCTTCCATCGGAGCAAACTGAGTAATGTTATAAAACAACGAATCGAAAAACCTCATTTCAAAAAAATTACTTTGTATTTCTTTACAGCGACTCAAAGGTTTAAATTAAATATCACTAATAATTTTTTCTAACAAAAACGCCGTTTTCAACATATAGAACTTATGTTGTTGGCAACTTTTATAGTCTTTTTGAAACATATCACGTCTTCGGAAATCGTTGGTGATTGTCATTCAGCGCGTCTATAAACATGATTTACGTGAAAGTCAACAACCTACATTTTATCAGTTCTTCACTCTATTTATTACATTGAGAAATGCAAATTTCTGATTATCGAATAGAGTATGTCAGATTAAGTATGTAGTAACATAAAATCTCAATTTACATTCAATGGCGTTTGCGTATATTCGAAAAGTCAAATTTTCAAATGTTAGCATTTGTCGCAGAATGAATATGAAAAGCACATATAAAAACTGAATAAAGTTATAAAAGAATAAATCGAAAAACCCCATTTAAAAAAAAAACATTGTATTTCTTCGCAGCGAATCAACAGTTTAAATTAAATTTCACTAACATTGTTTTCTAGCAGAAAAGCCGTTTGCACAATATAGTATTTATCGTTCCGGCTACTTTTATAGTCTTTTTGAAACATATCGCGTTTTTGGAAATCGTTGGTGATTGTCATTCAGCGCGCCTATAAACATGACTTACGTCAAATTCAACAACCTTCAATTCATCAGTTCTTCACGTAATGTATTTTTATTTGAGAAAGGTGAATTTTCGTTTGCATATAGTCGAAAATTCGAATTTACAAATGTTAGTGTTTGTCGCAGAATCAATATGAAAAGCACTTAAAAGATCTAAATACATAATATGGTTTTGCCTGTTCTGATCAAAGAGGTAGATCAAAAAGAAAATACTTGTGCCTTCCATCGGAGCAAACTGAGTAAAGTTATAAAAAAACATATCGGAAAACTCTATTTCTAAAAAATAACTTTGTGTTTCTTCGCAGCGACTCAACGGTTTAAATTATATATCACTAATAATTTTTTCTAACAAAAACGGCGTTTGCAACATATAGAAATTATGTTGTCGGCAACCTTTATAGTCTTTTTGAAACATATCACGTTTTTGGAAATTGTTGGTGATTGTCATTCAGCGCGTCCATAAACATGATTTACGTCAAATTCAACAACCTTCATTTGATCAGTTCTTTACTTAATGTATTATTAATTGAGAAATGTAAATTTCAGATTATCGAATAGTGCATGTCAGATTAAGCATGTAGCATCATAAAATCTCAATTTACATTCAATGGCGTTTGGGTATATTCGAAAAGTCAAATTTACAAATGTTTGTGTTTGTCGCAGAATGAATATGAAAAGCACATATAAAAACTGAATAAAGTTATAAAAGAATAAATCGAAAAACCCCATTTCAAAAAATAACATTGTATTTCTTCGCAACGAATCAACAGTTTAAATTAAATTTCACTAACATTGTTTTCTAGCAGAAAAGCCGTTTGCACCATACAGTTCCGGCTACTTTTATAGTCTTTTTGAAACATATCACGTTTTTGGAAATCGTTGGTGATTGTCATTCAGCGCGTCCATAAACATGATTTACGTGAAATTCAACAACTTTGATTTGATCAGTTCTATACTTAATTTATTACTAATTGAGAAATGTAAATTTCAGATTATCGAATAGTGCATGACAGATTAAGCATGTATTATCATAAAATCTCAATTTACATTCAATGGCGTTTGCATATATTCGAAAAGTCGAATTTACAAATGTTAGTGTTTGTCGCAGAATGAATAAGAAAAGCACATATAGAAACTGAATAAAGTTATAAAAGAATAAATCGAAAAACCCCATTTCAAAAAATAACATGGTATTTCTTCGCAGCGAATCAACAGTTTAAATTAAATTTCACTAACATTGTTTTCTAGCAGAAAAGCCATTTGCACAATATAGTATTTATCGTTCCGGCTACATTTATAGTCTTTTTGAAACATTTCACGTTTTTGGAAATCGTTGGTGATTGTCATTCAGCGCGTCCATAAACATGATTTACGTGAAATTCAACAACCTTGATTTGATCAGTTCTATACTTAATGTATTACTAATTGAGAAATGTAAATTTCAGATTATCGACTAGTGCATGTCAGATTAAGCATGTAGTATCATAAAATCTCAATTTACATTCAATGGCGTTTGGATATATTCGAAAAGTCGAATTTACAAATGTTAGTGTTTGTCGCAGAATGAATAAGAAAAGCACATATAAAAACTAAATCAAGTTATAAAAGAATAAATCGAAAAACCCCACTTCAAAAAATAACATCGTATTTCTTCGCAGCGAATCAACAGTTTAAATTAAATTTCACTAACATTGTTTTCTAGCAGAAAAGCCGTTTGCACAATATAGTATTTATCGTTACGGCTACTTTTATAGTCTTTTTGAAACATTTCACGTTTTTGGAAATCGTTGGTGATTGTCATTCAGCGCGTCCATAAACATGATTTACGTGAAATTCAACAACCTTGATTTGATCAGTTCTATACTTAATGTATTATTAATTGAGAAATGTAAATTTCAGATTATCGAATAGTGCATGTCAGATTAAGCATGTAGCATCATAAAATCTCAATTTACATTCAATGGCGTTTGCATATATTAGAAAAGTCGAATTTACAAATGTTAGTGTTTGTCGCAGAATGAATAAGAAAAGCACATATAAAAACTAAATCAAGTTATAAAAGAATAAATCGAAAAACCCCATTTCAAAAAATAACAGTGTATTTCTTCGCAGCGAATCAACAGTTTAAATTAAATTTCACTATCATTGTTTTCTAGCAGAAAAGCCGTTTGCACAATATAGTATTTATCGTTCCGGCTACTTTTATAGTCTTTTTGAAACATTTCACGTTTTTGGAAATCGTTGGTGTTTGTCATTCAGCGCGTCCGTAAACATGATTTACGTGAAATTCAACAACCTTGTTTTGATCAGTTCTATACTTAATGTATTATTAATTGAGAAATGTAAATTTCAGATTATCGAATAGTGCATGTCAGATTAAGCATGTAGCATCATAAAATCTCAATTTACATTCAATGGCGTTTGCATATATTCGAAAAGTCGAATTTACAAATGTTAGTGTTTGTCGCAGAACTAATAAGAAAAGCACATATAAGAACTAAATCAAGTTATAAAAGAATGAATCGAAAAACCCCATTTCAAAAAATAACATTGTATTTCTTCGCAGCGAAACAACAATTTAAATTAAATTTCACTAACATTGTTTTCTAGCAGAAAAGCCGTTTGCACAATATAGTATTTATTGTTCCGGCTACTTTTATAGTCTTTTTGAAACATATCACGTTTTCGGAAATCGTTGGTAATTGTCATTCAGCGCGTCTATAAACATGATTTACGTCAAATTCAACAACCTACATTTGATCAGTTCTTCACTTAACGTAATATTAATTGAGAAATGTAAATTTGAGATTATCGAATAGTGCATGTCAGATTAAGCATGTAGTATCATAAAATCTCAATTTACATTCAATGGCGTTTGCGTATAGTCGAAAAGTCAAATTTACAAATGTTAGTGTTTGTCGCAGAATGAATAATAAAAGAACATATAAAAACTAAATCAAGTTATAAAAGAATAAATCGAAAAACCCCATTTCAAAAAATAACATTGTATTTCTTCGCAGCGAAACAACAATTTAAATTAAATTTCACTAACATTGTTTTCTAGCAGAAAAGCCGTTTGCACAATATAGTATTTATCGTTACGGCTACTTTTATGGTCTTTTTGAAACATATCACGTTTTCGGAAATCGTTGGTAATTGTCATTCAGCGCGTCTATAAACATGATTTACGTCAAATTCAACAACCTACATTTGATCAGTTCTTCACTTAACGTAATATTAATCGAGAAATGTAAATTTGAGATTATCGAATAGTGCATGTCAGATTAAGCATGTAGTATCATAAAATCTCAATTTACATTCAATGGCGTTTGCGTATATTCGAAAAGTCAAATTTAAAAATGTTAGCATTTGTCGCAGAATGAATACGAAAAGAACATATAAAAACTAAATCAAGTTATAAAAGAATAAATCGAAAAACCCCATTTCAAAAAATAACAGTGTATTTCTTCGCAGCGAATCAGCAGTTTAAATTAAATTTCACTAACATTGTTTTCTAGCAGAAAAGCCGTTTGCACCACATAGTATTTATCGTTACGGCTACTTTTATGGTCTTTTTGAAACATATCACGTTTTCGGAAATCGTTGGTAATTGTCATTCAGCGCGTCTATAAATATGATTTACGTCAAATTCAACAACCTACATTTGATCAGTTCTTCACTTAATGTATTATTAATTGAGACATAAAAAATTCGTTTTATCGAATAGTGTATGTCAGATTAAGCATGTAGTATCATAAAATCGCAATTTACATTCAATGGCGTTTGCGTATATTAGAAAAGTCAAATTTAAAAATGTTAGCATTTGTCGCAGAATGAATACGAAAAGCACATATATTAAAACTGAATGAAGTTATAAAAGAATAAATCGAAAAACCCCATCTCAAAAAATCACCTTGTATTTCTTCGCAACGAATCAACAGTTTAAATTAAATTTCACTAACATTGTTTTCTAGCAGAAAAGCAGTTTGCACCATATAGTATTTATCGTTACGGCTACCTTTATAGTCTTTTTGAAACATATCACGTTTTCGGAAATATTTGGTGATTGTCATTCAGCGCGTCTATAAACATGATTTACGTCAAATTCAATAACCTTCATTTGATTAGTTCATAACGTAATGTATTTTTCTTAAGAAATGTGGATTTTCGTTTGCATATAGTCGAAAATTCGAATTTACAAATGTTAGTGTTTGTCGCAGAATCAATATGAAAAGCACTTAAAAGATCTAAATCCATTATATGGTTTTGCGTGTTCTGATCAAAGAGATAGATCAAAAAGAAAATACTTGTGCCTTCCATCGGAGCAAACTGAGTAAAGTTATAAAAAAACTTATCGGAAAACTCCATTTCTAAAAAATAACTTTGTGTTTCTTCGCAGCGACTCAACGGTTTAAATTACATATCACTAATAATTATTTCTAACAAAAACGCCGTTTGCAACATATAGATCTTATGTTGTCGGCAACCTTTATAGTCTTTTTGAAACATATCACGTTTTTGGAAATTGTTGGTGATTGTCATTCAACGCGTCCATAAACATGATTTACGTCAAATTCAACAACCTTCATTTGATCAGTTCGTTACTTAATGTATTATTAATTGAGAAATGTAAATTTCAGATTATCGAATAGTGCATCTAAGATTAAGCATGTAGCATCATAAAATCTCAATTTACATTCAATGGCGTTTGCATATATTCGAAAAGTCAAATTTTCAAATGTTAGCATTTGTCGCAGAATGAATATGAAAAGCACATATAAAAACTAAATCAAGTTATAAAAGAATAAATCGAAAAACCCCATTTCAAAAAATAACAGTGTATTTCTTCGCAGCGAATCAGCAGTTTAAATTAAATTTCACTAATAATGTTTTCTAGCAGAAAAGCCGTTTGCACCACATAGTATTTATCGTTACGGCTACTTTTATGGTCTTTTTGAAACATATCACGTTTTCGGAAATCGTTGGTAATTGTCATTCAGCGCGTCTATAAACATGATTTACGTCAAATTCAACAACCTACATTTGATCAGTTCTTCACTTAACGTAATATTAATTGAGAAATGTAAATTTGAGATTATCGAATAGTGCATGTCAGATTAAGCATGTAGTATCATAAAATCTCAATTTACATTCAATGGCGTTTGCGTATATTCGAAAAGTCAAATTTAAAAATGTTAGCATTTGTCGCAGAATGAATAAGAAAAGCACATATAAAAGCTGAATAAATTTATAAAAGAATAAATCGAAAAACCCCATTTCATAAAATAACATTGTATTTCTTCGCAGCGAATCAGCAGTTTAAATTAATTTCACTAACATTGTTTTCAAACAGAAATGCCGTTTGCACCACATAGTATTTATCGTTACGGCTGCTTTTATGGTCTTTTTGAAACATATCACGTTTTCGGAAATCGTTGGTAATTGTCATTCAGCGCGTTTATAAACATGATTTACGTCAAATTCAACAACCTACATTTGATCAGTTCTTCACTTAACGTAATATTAATCGAGAAATGTAAATTTGAGATTATCGAATAGTGCATGTCAGATTAAGCATGTAGTATCATAAAATCTCAATTTACATTCAATGGCGTTTGCGTATATTCGAAAAGTCAAATTTAAAAATGTTAGCATTTGTCGAAGAATGAATACGAAAAGAACATATAAAAACTAAATCAAGTTATAAAAGAATAATTCGGAAAACCCCATTTCAAAAAATAACATTGCATTTCTTCGCAGCGAATCAGCAGTTTAAATTAAATTTCACTAACATTGTTTTCTAGCAGAAAAGCCGTTTGCACAATATAGTATTTATCGTTACGGCTACTTTTATGGTCTTTTTGAAACATATCACGTTTTCGGAAATCGTTGGTAATTGTCATTCAGCGCGTCTATAAACATGATTTACGTCAAATTCAACAACCTACATTTGATCAGTTCTTCACTTAACGTAATATTAATCGAGAAATGTAAATTTGAGATTATCGAATAGTGCATGTCAGATTAAGCATGTAGTATCATAAAATCTCAATTTACATTCAATGGCGTTTGCGTATATTCGAAAAGTCAAATTTAAAAATGTTAGCATTTGTCGCAGAATGAATACGAAAAGAACATATAAAAACTAAATCAAGTTATAAAAGAATAAATCGAAAAACCCCATTTCAAAAAATAACAGTGTATTTCTTCGCAGCGAATCAGCAGTTTAAATTAAATTTCACTAACATTGTTTTCTAGCAGAAAAGCCGTTTGCACCACATAGTATTTATCGTTACGGCTACTTTTATGGTCTTTTTGAAACATATCACGTTTTCGGAAATCGTTGGTAATTGTCATTCAGCGCGTCTATAAACATGATTTACGTCAAATTCAACAACCTACATTTGATCAGTTCTTCACTTAACGTAATATTAATTGAGAAATGTAAATTTGAGATTATCGAATAGTGCATGTCAGATTAAGCATGTAGTATCATAAAATCTCAATTTACATTCAATGGCGTTTGCGTATATTCGAAAAGTCAAATTTTCAAATGTTAGCATTTGTCGCAGAATGAATATGAAAAGCACATATAAAAGCTGAATAAAGTTATAAAAGAATAAATCGAAAAACCCCATTTCATAGAATAACATTGTATTTCTTCGCAGCCAATGAGCAGTTTAAATTGAATTTCACTAACATTGTTTTCTAGCAGAAAAGCCGTTTGCACCACATAGTATTTATCGTTCCGGCTACTTTTATAGTCTTTTTGAAACATATCACGTTTTTGATAATCGTTGGTGATTGTCATTCAGCGCGTCCATAAACATGATTTACTTCAAATTCAACAACCTTCATTTCATCAGTTCCTCACGTAATGTATTTTTAATTGAGAAATGTGAATTGTGTTTGCATATTTTCGAAAAGTCGAATTTACAAATGTTAGTGTTTGTCACAGAATGAATATGGAATTCACTCAAAAAATCAAAATCCATAAACATGATTTACGTCAAATTCAACAACCTTCATTTGATCAGTTCATTACTTAATGTATTATTAATTGAGAAATGTAAATTTCAGATTATCGAATAGCGCATGTCAGATTAAGCATGTAGCATCATAAAATCTCAATTTACATTCAATGGCGTTTGCATATATTCGAAAAGTCGAATTTACAAATGTTAGTGTTTGTCGCAGAATGAATAAGAAAAGCACATATAAAAACTAAATCAAGTCATAAAAGAATAAATCGAAAAACCCCATTTCCAAAAAATAACTTTGTGTTTCTTCGCAGCGACTCAACGGTTTAAATTAAATATCACTAATAACTTTTTTTACCAAAAACGCCGTTTGCAACATATAGATCATATGTTGTCGGCAACCTTTATAGTCTTTTTGAAACATATCATGTTTTCGGAAATCGTTGGTAATTGTCATTCAGCGCGTCTATAAACATGATTTACGTCAAATTCAACAACCTACATTTGATCAGTTCTTCACTTAACGTAATATTAATCGAGAAATGTAAATTTGAGATTATCGAATAGTGCATGTCAGATTAAGCATGTAGTATCATAAAATCTCAATTTACATTCAATGACGTTTGCGTATATTCGAAAAGTCAAATTTACAAATGTTAGTGTTTATCGCAGAATGAATAAGAAAAGCACATATAAAAACTAAATCAAGTTATAAAAGAATAAATCGAAAAACCCCATTTCAAAAAATAACATTGTATTTCTTCGCAGCGAATCAACAATTTAAATTAAATTTCACTAACATTGTTTTCTAGCAGAAAAGCCGTTTGCACAATATAGTATTTATTGTTCCGGCTACTTTTATAGTCTTTTTGAAACATATCACGTTTTTGGAAATCGTTGGTGATTGTCATTCCGCGCGCCTATAAACATGATTTACGTCAAATTCAACAACCTTCATTTGATCAGTTCTTTACTTAATGTATTATTATTTGAGAAATGTAAATTTCAGATTATCGAACAGTGCATGTCAGATTAAGCATGTAGTAAAATAAAATCTCAATTTACATTCAATGGCGTTTGCGTATATTCGAAAAGTCAAATTTAAAAATGTTAGCATTTGTCGCAGAATGAATATGAAAAGCACATATAAAAACTGAATAAAGTTATAAAAGAATAAATCGAAAAACCCCATTTCAAAAATTAACATTGTATTTCTTCGCAGCGAATCAACAGTTTAAATTAAATTACACTAATATTGTTTTCAAACAGAAATGCCGTTTGCACCACATAGTATTTATCGTTACGGCTACTTTTATAGTCTTTTTGAAACATATCACGTTTTCGGAAATCGTTGGTAATTGTCATTCAGCGCGTCTATAAACATGATTTACGTCAAATTCAACAACCTACATTTGATCAGTTCTTCACTTAACGTAATATTAATTGAGAAATGTAAATTTGAGATTATCGAATAGTGCATGTCAGATTAAGCATGTAGTATCATAAAATCTCAATTTACATTCAATGGCGTTTGCGTATAGTCGAAAAGTCAAATTTACAAATGTTAGTGTTTGTCGCAGAATGAATAAGAAAAGCACATATAAAAACTAAATCATGTTATAAAAGAATAAATCGAAAAACCCCATTTCAAAAAATAACATTGTATTTCTTCGCAGCGAATCAACAGTTTAAATTAAATTACACTAATATTGTTTTCAAACAGAAATGCCGTTTGCACAATATAGTATTTATTGTTCCGGCTACTTTTATAGTCTTTTTGAAACATATCACGTTTTTGGAAATCGTTGGTGATTGTCATTCCGCGCGCCTATAAACATGATTTACGTCAAATTCAACAACCTTCATTTGATCAGTTCTTTACTTAATGTATTATTATTTGAGAAATGTAAAATTTCAGATTATCGAACAGTGCATGTCAGATTAAGCATGTAGTAAAATAAAATCTCAATTTACATTCAATGGCGTTTGCGTATATTCGAAAAGTCAAATTTAAAAATGTTAGCATTTGTCGCAGAATGAATATGAAAAGCACATATAAAAACTGAATAAAGTTATAAAAGAATAAATCGAAAAACCCCATTTCAAAAATTAACATTGTATTTCTTCGCAGCGAATCAACAGTTTAAATTAAATTACACTAATATTGTTTTCAAACAGAAATGCCGTTTGCACCACATAGTATTTATCGTTACGGCTACTTTTATGGTCTTTTTGAAACATATCACGTTTTCGGAAATCGTTGGTAATTGTCATTCAGCACGTCTATAAACATGATTTACGTCAAATTCAACAACCTACATTTGATCAGTTCTTCACTTAACGTAATATTAATTGAGAAATGTAAATTTGAGATTATCGAATAGTGCATGTCAGATTAAGCATGTAGTATCATAAAATCTCAATTTACATTCAATGGCGTTTGCGTATAGTCGAAAAGTCAAATTTAAAAATGTTAGCATTTGTTTGCAGAATGCATACGAAAAGAACATATAAAAACTGAATAATGTTATAAAAGAATAAATCGAAAAACCCCATTTCAAACATTAACATTGTATTTCTTCGCAACGAATCAACAGTTTAAATTAAATTTCACTAACATTGTTTTCTAGCAGAAAAGCAGTTTGCACCATATAGTATTTATTGTTACGGTTACTTTTATAGTCTTTTTGAAACATTTCAGGTTTTCGGAAATCGTTGGTGATTGTCATTCGGCGCGTCTATAAACATGATTTACGTCAAATTCAACAACCTACATTTGATCAGTTCTTCACTTAATGTATTATTAATTGAGATATAAAAAATTCGTTTTATCGAATAGTGTATGTCAGATTAAGTATGTAGTAAAATAAAATCTCAATTTACATTCAATGGCGTTTGCGTGTATTAGAAAAGTCAAATTTAAAAATGTTAGCATTTGTCGCAGAATGAATACGAAAAGCACATATTAAAACTGAATGAAGTTATAAAAGAATAAATCGAAAAACCCCATTTCAAAAAATCACCTTGTATCTCTTCGCAACGAATCAACAGTTTAAATTAAATTTCACTAACATTGTTTTCTAGCAGAAAAGCAGTTTGCACCATATAGTATTTATCGTTACGGCTACCTTTATAGTCTTTTTGAAACATATCACGTTTTCGGAAATATTTGGTGATTGTCATTCAGCGCGTCTATAAACATGATTTACGTCAAATTCAATAACCTTCATTTGATTAGTTCATAACGTAATGTATTTTTCTTGAGAAATGTGGATTTTCGTTTGCATATAGTCGAAAATTCGAATTTACAAATGTTAGTGTTTGTCGCAGAATCAATATGAAAAGCACTTAAAAGATCTAAATCCATTATATGGTTTTGCGTGTTCTGATCAAAGAGATAGATCAAAAAGAAAATACTTGTGCCTTCCATCGGAGCAAACTGAGTAAAGTTATAAAAAAACATATCGGAAAACTCCATTTCTAAAAAATAACTTTGTGTTTCTTCGCAGCGACTCAACGGTTTAAATTACATATCACTAATAATTATTTCTAACAAAAACGCCGTTTGCAACATATAGATCTTATGTTGTCGGCAACCTTTATAGTCTTTTTGAAACATATCACGTTTTTGGAAATTGTTGGTGATTGTCATTCAGCGCGTCTATAAGCTTGATTTACGTCAAATTCAACAACCTACATTTGATCAGTTCTTCACTTAACGTAATATTAATTGAGAAATGTAAATTTGAGATTATCGAATAGTGCATGTCAGATTAAGCATGTAGTATCATAAAATCTCAATTTACATTCAATGGCGTTGTCGTATATTCGAAAAGTCAAATTTTTAAATGTTAGCATTTGTCGCAGAATGAATATGAAAAGCACATATAAAAACTGAATAAAATTATAAAAGAATAAATCGAAAAACCCCATTTCATAAAATAACATTGTATTTCTTCGCAGCGAATCAGCAGTTTAAATTAATTTCACTAACATTGTTTTCAAACAGAAATGCCGTTTGCACCACATAGTATTTATCGTTACGGCTGCTTTTATGGTCTTTTTGAAACATATCACGTTTTCGGAAATCGTTGGTAATTGTCATTCAGCGCGTTTATAAACATGATTTACGTCAAATTCAACAACCTACATTTGATCAGTTCTTCACTTAACGTAATATTAATTGAGAAATGTAAATTTCAGATTATCGAATAGTGCATGTCAGATTAAGCATGTAGTATCATAAAATCTCAATTTACATTCAATGGCGTTTGCGTATAGTCGAAAAGTCAAATTTACAAATGTTAGCATTTGTCGCATAATGAATAAGAAAAGCAAATATAAAAGCTGAATAAATTTATAAAAGAATAAATCGAAAAACCCCATTTCATAAAATAACATTGTATTTCTTCGCAGCGAATCAGCAGTTTAAATTAATTTCACTAACATTGTTTTCAAACAGAAATGCCGTTTGCACCACATAGTATTTATCGTTACGGCTGCTTTTATGGTCTTTTTGAAACATATCACGTTTTCGGAAATCGTTGGTAATTGTCATTCAGCGCGTCTATAAACATGATTTACGTCAAATTCAACAACCTACATTTGATCAGTTCTTCACTTAACGTAATATTAATTGAGAAATGTAAATTTGAGATTATCGAATAGTGCATGTCAGATTAAGCATGTAGTATCATAAAATCTCAATTTACATTCAATGGCGTTTGCGTATAGTCGAAAAGTCAAATTTACAAATGTTAGTGTTTGTCGCAGAATGAATAAGAAAAGCACATATAAAAACTAAATCAAGTTATAAAAGAATAAATCGAAAAACCCCATTTCAAAAAATAACATTGTATTTCTTCGCAGCGAATCAACAATTTAAATTAAATTTCACTAACATTGTTTTCTAGCAGAAAAGCCGTTTGCACAATATAGTATTTATTGTTCCGGCTACTTTTATAGTCTTTTTGAAACATATCACGTTTTCGGAAATCGTTGGTAATTGTCATTCAGCGCGTCTATAAACATGATTTACGTCAAATTCAACAACCTACATTTGATCAGTTCTTCACTTAACGTAATATTAATTGAGAAATGTAAATTTGAGATTATCGAATAGTGCATGTCAGATTAAGCATGTAGTATCATAAAATCTCAATTTACATTCAATGGCGTTTGCGTATATTCGAAAAGTCAAATTTACAAATGTTAGTGTTTGTCGCAGAATGAATAAGAAAAGCACATATAAAAGCTGAATAAATTTATAAAAGAATAAATCGAAAAACCCCATTTCATAAAATAACATTGTATTTCTTCGCAGCGAATCAGCAGTTTAAATTAATTTCACTAACATTGTTTTCAAACAGAAATGCCGTTTGCACCACATAGTATTTATCGTTACGGCTGCTTTTATGGTCTTTTTGAAACATATCACGTTTTCGGAAATCGTTGGTAATTGTCATTCAGCGCGTTTATAAACATGATTTACGTCAAATTCAACAACCTACATTTGATCAGTTCTTCACTTAACGTAATATTAATTGAGAAATGTAAATTTCAGATTATCGAATAGTGCATGTCAGATTAAGCATGTAGTATCATAAAATCTCAATTTACATTCAATGGCGTTTGCGTATAGTCGAAAAGTCAAATTTACAAATGTTATTGTTTGTCGCAGAATGAATAATAAAAGCACATATAAAAACTAAATCAAGTTATAAAAGAATAAATCGAAAAACCCCATTTCAAAAAATAACAGTGTATTTCTTCGCAGCGAATCAGCAGTTTAAATTAATTTCACTAACATTGTTTTCAAACAGAAATGCCGTTTGCACCACATAGTATTTATCGTTACGGCTGCTTTTATGGTCTTTTTGAAACATATCACGTTTTCGGAAATCGTTGGTAATTGTCATTCAGCGCGTCCATAAACATGATAACGTCAAATTCAACAACCTACATTTGATCAGTTCTTCACTTAACGTAATATTAATTGAGAAATGTAAATTTCAGATTATCGAATAGTGCATGTCAGATTAAGCATGTAGTATCATAAAATCTCAATTTACATTCAATGGCGTTTGCGTATAGTCGAAAAGTCAAATTTACAAATGTTAGTGTTTGTCGCAGAATGAATAAGAAAAGCACATATAAAAACTAAATCAAGTTATAAAAGAATAAATCGAAAAACCCCATTTCAAAAAATAACATTGTATTTCTTCGCAGCGAATCAACAATTTAAATTAAATTTCACTAACATTGTTTTCTAGCAGAAAAGCCGTTTGCACCACATAGTATTTATCGTTACGGCTACTTTTATGGTCTTTTTGAAACATATCACGTTTTCGGAAATCGTTGGTAATTGTCATTCAGCGCGTCTATAAACATGATTTACGTCAAATTCAACAACCTACATTTGATCAGTTCTTCACTTAACGTAATATTAATTGAGAAATGTAAATTTGAGATTATCGAATAGTGCATGTCAGATTAAGCATGTAGTATCATAAAATCTCAATTTACATTCAATGGCGTTTGCGTATAGTCGAATAGTCAAATTTACAAATGTTAGTGTTTGTCGCAGAATGAATAAGAAAAGCACATATAAAAACTAAATCAAGTTATAAAAGAATAAATCGAAAAACCCCATTTCAAAAAATAACATTGTATTTCTTCGCAGCGAATCAACAATTTAAATTAAATTTCACTAACATTGTTTTCTAGCAGAAAAGCCGTTTGCACAATATAGTATTTATTGTTCCGGCTACTTTTATAGTCTTTTTGAAACATATCACGTTTTTGGAAATCGTTGGTGATTGTCATTCCGCGCGCCTATAAACATGATTTACGTCAAATTCAACAACCTTCATTTGATCAGTTCTTTACTTAATGTATTATTATTTGAGAAATGTAAATTTCAGATTATCGAACAGTGCATGTCAGATTAAGTATGTAGTAAAATAAAATCTCAATTTACATTCAATGGCGTTTGCGTATATTAGAAAAGTCAAATTTAAAAATGTTAGCATTTGTCGCAGAATGAATACGAAAAGAACATATAAAAACTGAATAAAGTTATAAAAGAATAAATCGAAAAACCCCATTTCAAACAATAACATTGTATTTCTTCGCAACGAATCAACAGTTTAAATTAAATTTCACTAACATTGTTTTCTAGCAGAAAAGCCGTTTGCACCACATAGTATTTATCGTTACGGCTACTTTTATGGTCTTTTTGAAACATATCACGTTTTCGGAAATCGTTGGTAATTGTCATTCAGCGCGTCTATAAACATGATTTACGTCAAATTCAACAACCTACATTTGATCAGTTCTTCACTTAACGTAATATTAATTGAGAAATGTAAATTTGAGATTATCGAATAGTGCATGTCAGATTAAGCATGTAGTATCATAAAATCTCAATTTACATTCAATGGCGTTTGCGTATAGTCGAAAAGTCAAATTTACAAATGTTATTGTTTGTCGCAGAATGAATAATAAAAGCACATATAAAAACTAAATCAAGTTATAAAAGAATAAATCGAAAAACCCCAATTCAAAAAATAACAGTGTATTTCTTCGCAGCGAATCAGCAGTTTAAATTAAATTTCACTAACATTGTTTTCTAGCAGAAAAGCCGTTTGCACCACATAGTATTTATCGTTACGGCTACTTTTATGGTCTTTTTGAAACATATCATGTTTTCGGAAATCGTTGGTGATTGTCATTCCGCGCGCCTATAAACATGATTTACGTCAAATTCAACAACCTACATTTGATCAGTTCTTCACTTAATGTATTATTAATTGAGATATGTAAATTTCAGATTATCGAACAGTGCATGTCAGATTAAGCATGTAGTAAAATAAAATCTCAATTTACATTCAATGGCGTTTGCGTATATTCGAAAAGTCAAATTTTCAAATGTTAGCATTTGTCGCAGAATGAATATGAAAAGCATATATAAAAATTGAATAAAGTTATAAAAGAATAAATCGTAAAACCCCATTTCAAAAAATAACATTGTATTTCTTCGCAGCGAATCAGCAGTTTAAATTAAATTTCACTAACGTTGTTTTCTAGCAGAAAAGCCGTTTGCACCACATAGTATTTATCGTTACGGCTACTTTTATAGTCTTTTTGAAACATATCACGTTTTCGGAAATCGTTGTTGATTGTCATTCAGCGCGTCGATTTACATGATTTACGTGAAAGTCAACAACCTACATTTTATCAGTTCTTCACTCTATTTATTACATTGAGAAATGTAAATTTCTGATTATCGAATAGTGTATGTCAGATTAAGTATGTAGTAAAATAAAATCTCAATTTACATTCAATTGCGTTTGCGTATATTCGAAAAGTCAAATTTTCAAATGTTAGCATTTGTCGCAGAATGAATATGAAAAGGACATATAAAAACTGAATAAAGTTATAAAAGAATAAATCGAAAAACCCCATTTCAAAAAATAACATTGTATTTCTTCGCAGCGAATCAGCAGTTTAAATTAAATTTCACTAACATTGTTTTCTAGCAGAAAAGCCGTTTGCACCATACAGTTCCGGCTACTTTTATAGTCTTTTTGAAACATATCACGTTTTTGAAAATCGTTGGTGATTGTCTTTCAGCGCGTCCATAAACATGATTTACGTCAAATTCAACAACCTTCATTTCATCAGTTCTTCACGTAATGTATTTTTAATTGAAAAATGTGAATTGTGTTTGAATACATTCTAAAAGTCGAATTTACAAATGTTAGTGTTTGTCGCAGAATGAATATGAAAGCACTTATAAAAACTGAATAAAGTTATAAAAGAATAAATCAAAAAACCGCATTTCAAAAAATAACATTGTATTTCTCCGCAACGAATCAACAGTTTAAATTAAATTTCACTAACATTGTTTTCTAGCAGAAAAGCCGTTTGCACCGTACAGTTCCGGCTGCTTTTATAGTCTTTTTGAAACATATCACGTTTTTGGAAATCGTTGGTGATTGTCATTCAGCGCGTCCATAAACATGATTTACGTCAAATTCAACAACCTTGATTTGATCAGTTCTTTACTTAATGTAATATTAATTGAGAAATGTAAATTTCAGATTATCGAATAGTGCATGTCAGATTAAGCATGTAGTATCATAAAATCTCAATTTACATGCAATGGCGTTTGCGTATATTAGAAAAGTCAAATTTAAAAATGTTAATTTTTGTCGCAGAATGAATATGAAAATGACATATGAAAACTGAATAAAGTTATAAAAGAATAAATCGAAAAACCCCATTTCAAAAAATAACATTGTATTTCTCCGCAACGAATCAACAGTTTAAATTAAATTTCACTAACATTGTTTTCTAGCAGAAAAGCCGTTTGCACCATACAGTTCCGGCTACTTTTATAGTCTTTTTGAAACATATCACGTTTTTGATAATCGTTGGTGATTGTCATTCCGCGCGCCTACAAACATGATTTACGTCAAATTCAACAACCTTCATTTGATCAGTTCTTCACGTAATGTATTTTTATTTGAGAAATGTGAATTTTCGTTTGCATATAGTCGAAAATTCGAATTTACAAATTTTAGTGTTTGTCGCAGAATCAATATGAAAAGCACTTAAAGGATCTAAATCCATTATATTGTTTTGCGTGTTCTGATCATAGAGGTAGATCAAAAAGAAAATACTTGTGCCTTCCATCGGAGCTAACTGAGTAAAGTTATAAAAAAACATATCGGAAAACTCCATTTCTAAAAAATAACTTTGTGTTTCTTCGCAGCGTCTCAACGGTTTAAATTACATATCACTAATCATTTTTTCTAACAAAAAACGCCGTTTGCAACATAGTTGTCGAGAACCTTTATAGTCTTTTTGAAACATATCACGTTTTTGGAAATTGTTGGTGATTGTCATTCTGCTCGTCCATAAACATGATTTACGTCAAATTCAACAACCTTCATTTGATCAGTTCTTTACTTAATGTATTATTAATTGAGAAATGTAAATTTCAGATTATCGAACAGTGCATGTCAGATTAAGTATGTAGTAAAATAAAATCTCAATTTACATTCAATGGCGTTTGCGTATATTCGAAAAGTCGAATTTACAAATGTTAGTGTTTGTCGCAGAATGAATAAGAAAAGCACATATAAAAACTAAATCAAGTTATAAAAGAATAAATCGAAAAACGCCATTTCAAAAAATAACAGTGTATTTCTTCGAACCGAATCAGCAGTTTAAACTAAATTTCACTAACATTGTTTTCTAGCAGAAATGCCGTTTGCACCGTACAGTTCCGGCTGCTTTTATAGTCTTTTTGAAACATATCACGTTTTTGGAAATCGTTGGTGATTGTCATTCAGGGCGTCCATAAACATGATTTACGTCAAATTCAACAATCTACATTTGATCAGTTCTTCACATAACGTAATATTAATTGGGAAATGTAAATTTGAGATTATCGACTAGTGCATGTCAGATTAAGCATGTAGTATCATAAAATCTCAATTTACATTCAATGGCGTTTGCGTATATTCGAAAAGTCGAATTTACAAATGTTAGTGTTTGTCGCAGAATGAATAAGAAAAGCACATATAAAAACTAAATCAAGTTATAAAAGAATAAATCGAAAAACCCCATTTCATAAAATAACATTGTATTTCTTCGCAGCGAATCAGCAGTTTAAATTAAATTTCACTAACATTGTTTTCTAGCAGAAAAGCCGTTTGCACCATACAGTTCCGGCTAATTTTAAAGTCTTTTTGAAACATATCACGTTTTTGGAAATCGTTGGTGATTGTCATTCAGCGCGTCCATAAACATGATTTACGTCAAATTCAACAACCTACATTTGATCAGTTCTTCACTTAACGTAATATTAATTGAGAAATGTAAATTTGAGATTATCGAGTAGTGCATGTCAGATTAAGCATGTAGTATCATAAAATCTCAATTTAAATTCAATGGCGTTTGCGTACATTCGAAAAGTCAAATTTTCAAATGTTAGCATTTGTCGCAGAATGAATATGAAAAGCACATATAAAAGCTGAATAAAGTTATAAAAGAATAAATCGAAAAACCCCATTTCATAAAATAACATTGTATTTCTTCGCAGCGAATCAGCAGTTTAAATTAAATTTCACTAACATTGTTTTCTAGCAGAAAGGCCGTTTGCACCACATAGTATTTATCGTTACGGCTACTTTTATGGTCTTTTTGAAACATATCACGTTTTCGGAAATCGTTGGTGATTGTCATTCAGCGCGTCGATTTACATGATTTACGTGAAAGTCAACAACCTACATTTTATCAGTTCTTCACTTAACGTAATATTAATTGAGAAATGTAAATTTCTGATTATCGAAAAGTGTATGTCAGATTAAGTATGTAGTAAAATAAAATCTCAATTTAAATTCAATGGCGTTTGCGTATATTCGAAAAGTCAAATTTTCAAATGTTAGCATTTGTCGCAGAATGAATATGAAAAGCACATATAAAAACTGAATAAAGTTATAAAAGAATAAATCGAAAAACCCCATTTCATAAAATAACAATGTATTTCTTCGCAGCGAATCAGCAGTTTAAATTAAATTTCACTAACATTGTTTTCTAGCAGAAAAGCCGTTTGCACCATACAGTTCCGGCTACTTTTATAGTCTTTTTGAAACATATCACGTTTTTGATAATCGTTGGTGATTGTCATTCAGCGCGTCCATAAACATGATTTACTTCAAATTCAACAACCTTCATTTCATCAGTTCTTCACGTAATGTATTTTTAATTGAGAAATGTGAATTGTGTTTGCATATTTTCGAAAAGTCGAATTTACAAATGTTAGTGTTTGTCGCAGAATGAATATGAAATTCACTCAAAAAATCAAAATCCATTATATGGTTTTGCGTGTTCTGATCAAAGAGGTAGATCAAAAAGAAAATACTTGTGCCTTCCATCGGAGCTAACTGAGTAAAGTTATAAAAAAACATATCGGAAAACTCCATTTCTAAAAAATAACTTTGTGTTTCTTCGCAGCGACTCAACGGTTTAAATTAAATATCACTAATAATTTTTTCTAACAAAAACGCCGTTTGCAAAATATAGAACTTATGTTGTTGGCAACCTTTATAGTCTTTTTGAAACATATCGCGTTTTCGGAAATCGTTGGTGATTGTCATTCAGCGCGTCCATAAACATGATTTACTTCAAATTCAACAACCTTCATTTCATCAGTTCTTCACGTAATGTATTTTTAATTGAGAAATGTGAATTGTGTTTGCATATATTCTAAAAGACGAATTTACAAATGTTAGTGTTTGTCGCAGAATGAATATGAAAGCACATATAAAAACTGAATAAAGTTATAAAAGAATAAATCGAAAAACCCCATTTCAAAAAATAACATTGTATTTCTCCGCAACGAATCAACAGTTTAAATTAAATTTCACTAACATTGTTTTCTAGCAGAAAAGCCGTTTGCACCATACAGTTCCGGCTACTTTTATAGTCTTTTTGAAACATATCACGTTTTCGGAAATCGTTGGTGATTGTCATTCAGCGCGTCTATAAACATGATTTAAATCAAATTCAACAACCTGCATTTGATCATTTCTTCACTTAATGTATTATTAATTGAGATATAAAAAATTCGGTTTATCGAATAGTGTATGTCAGATTAAGTATGTAGTAAAATAAAATCTCAATTTACATTCAATGGCGTTTGCGTGTATTAGAAAAGTCAAATTTAAAAATGTTAGCATTTGTCGCAGAATGAATACGAAAAGCACATATAAAAACTGAATAATGTTATAAAAGAATAAATCGAAAAACCCCATTTCAAAAAATCACCTTGTATCTCTTCGCAACGAATCAACAGTTTAAATTAAATTTTACTTACATTGTTTTCTAGCAGAAAAGCAGTTTGCACCATATAGTATTTATCGTTACGGCTACTTTTATAGTCTTTTTGAAACATATCACGTTTTCGGAAATCGTTGGTGATTGTCATTCAGCGCGTCTATAAACATGATTTATGTCAAATTCAACAACCTTCATTTGATCAGTTCTTCACGTAATGTATTTTTATTTGAGAAATGTGAATTTTCGTTTGCATATAGTCGAAAATTCGAATTTACAAATGTTAGTGTTTGTCGCAGCATCAATATGAAAAGCACTTAAAAGATCTAAATCCATTATATTGTTTTGCGTGTTCCGATCATAGAGGTAGATCAAAAAGAAAATACTTGTGCCTTCCATCGGAGCTAACTGAGTAAAGTTATAAAACATATCGGAAAACTCCAATTCTAGAAAATAACTTTGTGTTTCTTCGCAGCGACGCAACGGTTTAAATTACATATCACTAATAATTTTTTCTAACAAAAACGCCGTTTGCAACATATAGATCTTATGTTGTCGGCAACCTTTATAGTCTTTTTGAAACATATCACGTTTTTGGAAATTGTTGGTGATTGTCATTCTGCTCGTCCATAAACATGATTTACGTCAAATTCAACAACCTTCATTTGATCAGTTCTTTACTTAATGTATTATTAATTGAGAAATGTAAATTTCAGATTATCGAATAGTGTATGTCAGATTAAGTATGTAGTAAAATAAAATCTCAATTTACATTCAATGGCGTTTGCGTATATTCGAAAAGTCGAATTTACAAATGTTAGTGTTTGTCGCAGAATCAATATGAAAAGCACTTAAAAGATCTAAATCCATTATATGGTTTTGCGTGTTCAGATCAAAGAGGTAGATCAAAAAGAAAATACTTGTGCCTTCCATCGGAGCTAACTGAGTAAAGTTATAAATAATGATATCGGAAAACTCCAATTCTAAAAAATAACTTTGTGTTTCTTCGCAGCGACTCAACGGTTTAAATTACATATCACTAATAATTTTTTCTAACAAAAACGCCGTTTGCAACATATAGATCTTATGTTGTCGGCAACCTTTATAGTCTTTTTGAAACATATCACGTTTTTGGAAATTGTTGGTGATTGTCATTCTGCTCGTCCATAAACATGATTTACGTCAAATTCAACAACCTTCATTTGATCAGTTCTTTACTTAATGTATTATTAATTGAGAAATGTAAATTTCAGATTATCGAACAGTGCATGTCAGATTAAGTATGTAGTAAAATAAAATCTCAATTTACATTCAATGGCGTTTGCGTATATTCGAAAAGTCGAATTTACAAATGTTAGTGTTTGTCGCAGAATGAATAAGAAGAGCACATATAAAAACTAAATCAAGTTATAAAAGAATAAATCGAAAAACCCCATTTCAAAAAATAACAGTGTATTTCTTCGCAGCGAATCAGCAGTTTAAATTAAATTTCACTAACATTGTTTTCTAGCAGAAAAGCCGTTTGCACCGTACAGTTCCGGCTGCTTTTATAGTCTTTTTGAAACATATCACGTTTTTGGAAATCGTTGGTGATTGTCATTCAGCGCGTCCATAAACATGATTTACGTCAAATTCAACAACCTACATTTGATCAGTTCTTCACTTAACGTAATATTAATTGAGAAATGTAAATTTGAGATTATCGAATAGTGCATGTCAGATTAAGCATGTAGTATCATAAAATCTCAATTTACATTCAATGGCGTTTGCGTATATTCGAAAAGTCGAATTTACAAATGTTAGTGTTTGTCGCAGAATGAATAAGAAAAGCACATATAAAAACTAAATCAAGTTATAAAAGAATAAATCGAAAAACCCCATTTCAAAAAATAACAGTGTATTTCTTCGCAGCGAATCAGCAGTTTAAATTAAATTTCACTAACATTGTTTTCTAGCAGAAAAGCCGTTTGCACCGTACAGTTCCGGCTGCTTTTATAGTCTTTTTGAAACATATCACGTTTTTGGAAATCGTTGGTGATTGTCATTCAGCGCGTCCATAAACATGATTTACGTCAAATTCAACAACCTACATTTGATCAGTTCTTCACTTAACGTAATATTAATTGAGAAATGTAAATTTGAGATTATCGAGTAGTGCATGTCAGATTAAGCATGTAGTATCATAAAATCTCAATTTACATTCAATGGCGTTTGCGTATATTCGAAAAGTCAAATTTTCAAATGTTAGCATTTGTCGCAGAATGAATATGAAAAGCACATATAAAAGCTGAATAAAGTTATAAAAGAATAAATCGAAAAACCCCATTTCATAAAATAACATTGTATTTCTTCGCAGCGAATCAGCAGTTTAAATTAAATTTCACTAACATTGTTTTCTAGCAGAAAAGCCGTTTGCACCACATAGTATTTATCGTTACGGCTACTTTTATGGTCTTTTTGAAACATATCACGTTTTCGGAAATCGTTGGTGATTGTCATTCAGCGCGTCGATTTACATGATTTACGTGAAAGTCAACAACCTACATTTTATCAGTTCTTCACTCTATTTATTACATTGAGAAATGTAAATTTCTGATTATCGAATAGTGTATGTCAGATTAAGTATGTAGTAAAATAAAATCTCAATTTACATTCAATGGCGTTTGCGTATATTCGAAAAGTCAAATTTTCAAATGTTAGCATTTGTCGCAGAATGAATATGAAAAGCACATATAAAAACTGAATAAAGTTATAAAAGAATAAATCGAAAAACCCCATTTCATAAAATAACATTGTATTTCTTCGCAGCGAATCAGCAGTTTAAATTAAATTTCACTAACATTGTTTTCTAGCAGAAAAGCCGTTTGCACCATACAGTTCCGGCTACTTTTATAGTCTTTTTGAAACATATCACGTTTTTGATAATCGTTGGTGATTGTCATTCAGCGCGTCCATAAACATGATTTACTTCAAATTCAACAACCTTCATTTCATCAGTTCTTCACGTAATGTATTTTTAATTGAGAAATGTGAATTGTGTTTGCATATTTTCGAAAAGTCGAATTTACAAATGTTAGTGTTTGTCGCAGAATGAATATGAAATTCACTCAAAAAATCAAAATCCATTATATGGTTTTGCGTGTTCTGATCAAAGAGGTAGATCAAAAAGAAAATACTTGTGCCTTCCATCGGAGCTAACTGAGTAAAGTTATAAAAAAACATATCGGAAAACTCCATTTCTAAAAAATAACTTTGTGTTTCTTCGCAGCGACTCAACTGTTTAAATTAAATATCACTAATAATTTTTTCTAACAAAAACGCCGTTTGCAAAATATAGAACTTATGTTGTCGGCAACCTTTATAGTCTTTTTGAAACATATCGCGTTTTCGGAAATCGTTGGTGATTGTCATTCAACGCGTCTATAAGCATGATTTACGTGAAAGTCAACAACCTACATTTTATCAGTTCTTCACTCTATTTATTACATTGAGAAATGTAAATTTCTGATTATCGAATAGTGTATGTCAGATTAAGAATGTAGTAAAATAAAATCTCAATTTACATTCAATGGCGTTTGCGTTTATTCGAAAAGTCAAATTTTCAAATGTTAGCATTTGTCGCAGAATGAATATGAAAAGCACATATAAAAGCTGAATAAAGTTATAAAAGAATAAATCGAAAAACCCCATTTCAAAAAATAACATTGTATTTCTTCGCAGCGAATCAGCAGTTTAAATTAAATTTCACTAACATTGTTTTCTAGCAGAAAAGCCATTTGCACCATACAGTTCCGGCTACTTTTATAGTCTTTTTGAAACATATCACGTTTTTGATAATCGTTGGTGATTGTCATTCAGCGCGTCCATAAACATGATTTACTTCAAATTCAACAACCTTCATTTCATCAGTTCCTCACGTAATGTATTTTTAATTGAGAAATGTGAATTGTGTTTGCATATTTTCGAAAAGTCGAATTTACAAATGTTAGTGTTTGTCACAGAATGAATATGAAATTCACTCAAAAAATCAAAATCCATTATATGGTTTTGCGTGTTCTGATCAAAGAGGTAGATCAAAAAGAAAATACTTGTGCCTTCCATCGGAGCTAACTGAGTAAAGTTATAAAAAAACATATCGGAAAACTCCATTTCTAAAAAATAACTTTGTGTTTCTTCGCAGCGACTCAACGGTTTAAATTAAATATCACTAATAATTTTTTCTAACAAAAACGCCGTTTGCAACATATAGATCTTATGTTGTCGGCAACCTTTATAGTCTTTTTGAAACATATCACGTTTTTGGAAATTGTTGGTGATTGTCATTCAGCGCGTCCATAAACATGATTTACGTCAAATTCAACAACCTTCATTTGATCAGTTCTTTACTTAATGTATTATTAATTGAGAAATGTAAATTTCAGATTATCGAATAGTGCATGTCAGATTAAGCATGTAGCATCATAAAATCTCAATTTACATTCAATGGCGTTTGCATATATTCGAAAAGTCGAATTTACAAATGTTAGTGTTTGTCGCAGAATGAATAAGAAAAGCACATATAAAAACTAAATCAAGTTATAAAAGAATAAATCGAAAAACCCCATTTCAAAAAATAACAGTGTATTTCTTCGAAGCGAATCAGCAGTTTAAATTAAATTTCACTAACATTGTTTTCTAGCAGAAAAGCCGTTTGCACCGTACAGTTCCGGCTGCTTTTATAGTCTTTTTGAAACATATCACGTTTTTGGAAATCGTTGGTGATTGTCATTCAGCGCGTCCATAAACATGATTTACGTCAAATTCAACAACCTACATTTGATCAGTTCTTCACTTAACGTAATATTAATTGAGAAATGTAAATTTCAGATTATCGAATAGTGCATGTCAGATTAAGCATGTAGCATCATAAAATCTCAATTTACATTCAATGGCGTTTGCATATATTCGAAAAGTCGAATTTACAAATGTTAGTGTTTGTCGCAGAATGAATAAGAAAAGCACATATAAAAACTAAATCAAGTTATAAAAGAATAAATCGAAAAAACCCATTTCAGAAAATAACATTGTATTTCTTCGCAGCGAATCAACAATTTAAGTTAAATTTCACTAACATTGTTTTCTAGCAGAAAAGCCGTTTGCACAATATAGTATTTATTGTTCCGGCTACTTTTATAGTCTTTTTGAAACATATCACGTTTTTGGAAATCGTTGGTGATTGTCATTCCGCGCGCCTATAAACATGATTTACGTCAAATTCAACAACCTTCATTTGATCAGTTCTTTACTTAATGTATTATTATTTGAGAAATGTAAATTTCAGATTATCGAACAGTGCATGTCAGATTAAGTATGTAGTAAAATAAAATCTCAATTTACATTCAATGGCGTTTGCGTATATTCGAAAAGTCAAATTTTCAAATGTTAGTGTTTGTCGCAGAATGAATATGAAATTCACTCAAAAAATCAAAATCCATTATATGGTTTTGCGTGTTCTGATCAAAGAGGTAGATCAAAAAGAAAAATACTTGTGCCTTCCATCGGAGCTAACTGAGTAATGTTATAAAAAAACATATCGGAAAACTCCATTTCTAAAAAAATAACTTTGTGCTTCTTCGCAGCGACTCAACTGTTTAAATTAAATATCACTAATAATTTTTTCTAACAAAAACGCCGTTTGCAAAATATAGAACTTATGTTGTCGGAAACCTTTATAGTCTTTTTGAAACATATCGCGTTTTCGGAAATCGTTGGTGATTGTCATTCAGCGCGTCTATAAACATGATTTATGTCAAATTCAACAACCTTCATTTGATCAGTTCTTCACGTAATGTATTTTTAATTGAGAAATGTGAATTGTGTTTGCATATATTCGAAAATTCGAATTTACAAATGTTAGTGTTTGTCGCAGAATGAATATGAAAAGGACATATAAAAACTGAATAAAGTTATAAAAGAATAAATCGAAAAACCCCATTTCAAAAAATAACATTGTATTTCTCCGCAACGAATCAACAGTTTAAATTAAATTTCACTAACATTGTTTTCTAGCAGAAAAGCCGTTTGCACCGTACAGTTCCGGCTGCTTTTATAGTCTTTTTGAAACATATCACGTTTTTGGAAATCGTTGGTGATTGTCATTCAGCGCGTCCATAAACATGATTTACGTCAAATTCAACAACCTTGATTTGATCAGTTCTTTACTTAATGTAATATTAATTGAGAAATGTAAATTTCAGATTATCGAATAGTGCATGTCAGATTAAGCATGTAGTATCATAAAATCTCAATTTACATGCAATGGCGTTTGCATATATTCGAAAAGTCGAATTTACAAATGTTAATGTTTGTCGCAGAATGAATATGAAAATGACATATGAAAACTGAATAAAGTTATAAAAGAATAAATCGAAAAACCCCATTTCAAACAATAACATTGTATTTCTTCGCAGCGAATCAACAATTTAAGTTAAATTTCACTAACATTGTTTTCTAGCAGAAAAGCCGATTGCACCATGCAGTTCCGGCTACTTTTATAGTCTTTTTGAAACATTTCACGTTTTTGGAAATCGTTGGTGATTGTCATTCAGCGCGTCTACAAACATGATTTAAATCAAATTCAACAACCTGCATTTGATCAGTTCTTCACTTAATGTATTATTAATTGAGATATAAAAAATTCGGTTTATCGAATAGTGTATGTCAGATTAAGTATGTAGTAAAATAAAATCTCAATTTACATTCAATGGCGTTTGCGTGTATTAGAAAAGTCAAATTTAAAAATGTTAGCATTTGTCGCAGAATGAATACGAAAAGCACATATAAAAACTGAATAATGTTATAAAAGAATAAATCGAAAAACCCCATTTCAAAAAATCACATTGTATCTCTTCGCAACGAATCAACAGTTTAAATTAAATTTCACTAACATTGTTTTCTAGCAGAAAAGCAGTTTGCACCATATAGTATTTATCGTTACGGCTACTTTTATAGTCTTTTTAAAACATATCACGTTTTTGGAAATCGTTGGTGATTGTCATTCAGCGCGTCCATAAACATGATTTACGTCAAATTCAACAACCTTCATTTGATCAGTTCTTCACGTAATGTATTTTTATTTGAGAAATGTGAATTTTCGTTTGCATATAGTCGAAAATTCGAATTTACAAATGTTAGTGTTTGTCGCAGAATCAATATGAAAAGCACTTAAAAGATCTAAATCCATTATATTGTTTTGCGTGTTCCGATCATAGAGGTAGATCAAAAAGAAAATACTTGTGCCTTCCATCGGAGCTAACTGAGTAAAGTTATAAAAAAACATATCGGAAAACTCCAATTCTAAAAAATAACTTTGTGTTTCTTCGCAGCGACTCAACGGTTTAAATTACATATCACTAATAATTTTTTCTAACAAAAACGCCGTTTGCAACATATAGATCTTATGTTGTCGGCAACCTTTATAGTCTTTTTGAAACATATCACGTTTTTGGAAATTGTTGGTGATTGTCATTCTGCTCGTCCATAAACATGATTTACGTCAAATTCAACAACCTTCATTTGATCAGTTCTTTACTTAATGTATTATTAATTGAGAAATGTAAATTTCAGATTATCGAACAGTGCATGTCAGATTAAGTATGTAGTAAAATAAAATCTCAATTTACATTCAATGGCGTTTGCGTATATTCGAAAAGTCGAATTTACAAATGTTAGTGTTTGTCGCAGAATGAATAAGAAAAGCACATATAAAAACTAAATCAAGTTATAAAAGAATAAATCGAAAAACGCCATTTCAAAAAATAACAGTGTATTTCTTCGAACCGAATCAGCAGTTTAAACTAAATTTCACTAACATTGTTTTCTAGCAGAAAAGCCGTTTGCACCGTACAGTTCCGGCTGCTTTTATAGTCTTTTTGAAACATATCACGTTTTTGGAAATCGTTGGTGATTGTCATTCAGCGCGTCCATAAACATGATTTACGTCAAATTCAACAACCTACATTTGATCAGTTCTTCACTTAACGTAATATTAATTGAGAAATGTAAATTTGAGATTATCGAATAGTGCATGTCAGATTAAGCATGTAGTATCATAAAATCTCAATTTACATTCAATGGCGTTTGCGTATATTCGAAAAGTCGAATTTACAAATGTTAGTGTTTGTCGCAGAATGAATAAGAAAAGCACATATAAAAACTAAATCAAGTTATAAAAGAATAAATCGAAAAACCCCATTTCAAAAAATAACAGTGTATTTCTTCGCAGCGAATCAGCAGTTTAAATTAAATTTCACTAACATTGTTTTCTAGCAGAAAAGCCGTTTGCACCGTACAGTTCCGGCTGCTTTTATAGTCTTTTTGAAACATATCACGTTTTTGGAAATCGTTGGTGATTGTCATTCAGCGCGTCCATAAACATGATTTACGTCAAATGCAACAACCTACATTTGATCAGTTCTTCACTTAACGTAATATTAATTGAGAAATGTAAATTTGAGATTATCGAGTAGTGCATGTCAGATTAAGCATGTAGTATCATAAAATCTCAATTTACATTCAATGGCGTTTGCGTATATTCGAAAAGTCAAATTTTCAAATGATAGATTTTGTCGCAGAATGAATATGAAAAGCACATATAAAAGCTGAATAAAGTTATAAAAGAATAAATCGAAAAACCCCATTTCATAAAATAACATTGTATTTCTTCGCAGCGAATCAGCAGTTTAAATTAAATTTCACTAACATTGTTTTCTAGCAGAAAAGCCGTTTGCACCACATAGTATTTATCGTTACGGCTACTTTTATAGTCTTTTTGAAACATATCACGTTTTCGGAAATCGTTGGTGATTGTCATTCAGCGCGTCTATAAACATGATTTACGTGAAAGTCAACAACCTACATTTTATCAGTTCTTCACTCTATTTATTACATTGAGAAATGTAAATTTCTGATTATCGAATAGTGTATGTCAGATTAAGTATGTAGTAAAATAAAATCTCAATTTACATTCAATTGCGTTTGCGTATATTCGAAAAGTCAAATTTTCAAATGTTAGCATTTGTCGCAGAATGAATATGAAAAGCACATATAAAAACTGAATAAAGTTATAAAAGAATAAATCGAAAAACCCCATTTCATAAAATAACATTGTATTTCTTCGCAGCGAATCAGCAGTTTAAATTAATTTCACTAACATTGTTTTCTAGCAGAAAAGCCGTTTGCACCATACAGTTCCGGCTACTTTTATAGTCTTTTTGAAACATATCACGTTTTTGATAATCGTTGGTGATTGTCATTCAGCGCGTCCATAAACATGATTTACTTCAAATTCAACAACCTTCATTTCATCAGTTCTTCACGTAATGTATTTTTAATTGAGAAATGTGAATTGTGTTTGCATATTTTCGAAAAGTCGAATTTACAAATGTTAGTGTTTGTCACAGAATGAATATGAAATTCACTCAAAAAATCAAAATCCATTATATGGTTTTGCGTGTTCTGATCAAAGAGGTAGATCAAAAAGAAAATACTTGTGCCTTCCATCGGAGCTAACTGAGTAAAGTTATAAAAAAACATATCGGAAAACTCCATTTCTAAAAAATAACTTTGTGTTTCTTCGCAGCGACTCAACTGTTTAAATTAAATATCACTAATAATTTTTTCTAACAAAAACGCCGTTTGCAAAATATAGAACTTATGTTGTCGGCAACCTTTATAGTCTTTATGAAACATATCGCGTTTTCGGAAATCGTTGGTGATTGTCATTCAGCGCGTCTATAAGCATGATTTACGTGAAAGTCAACAACCTACATTTCAGCAGTTCTTCACGTAATGTATTTTTAATTGAGAAATGTGAATTTGGTTTGCATATATTCTAAAAGACGAATTTACAAATGTTTGTTTTTGTCGCAGAATGAATATGAAAGCACATATAAAAACTGAATAAAGTTATAAAAGAATAAATCGAAAAACCCCATTTCAAAAAATAACATTGTATTTCTCCGCAACGAATCAACAGTTTAAATTAAATTTCACTAACATTGTTTTCTAGCAGAAAAGCCGTTTGCACCGTACAGTTCCGGCTGCTTTTATAGTCTTTTTGAAACATATCACGTTTTTGGAAATCGTTGGTGATTGTCATTCAGCGCGTCCATAAACATGATTTACGTCAAATTCAACAACCTTGATTTCATCAGTTCTTTACTTAATGTAATATTAATTGAGAAATGTAAATTTCAGATTATCGAATAGTGCATGTCAGATTAAGCATGTAGTATCATAAAACCTGAATTTACATTCAATGGCGTTTGCGTATATTAGAAAAGTCAAATTTAAAAATGTTAATTTTTGTCGCAGAATGAATATGAAAATGACATATAAAAGCTGAATAAAGTTATTAATGAATAAATCGAAAAACCCCATTTCAAAAAATAACAGTGTATTTCTCCGCAGCGAATCACCAGTTTAAATTAAATTTCACTAACATTGTTTTCTAGCAGAAAAGCCGTTTGCACCATACAGTTCCGGCTACTTTTATAGTCTTTTTGAAACATTTCACGTTTTCGGTTATCGTTGGTGATTTTCATTCAGCTCGTCCATAAACATGATTTACTTCAAATTCAACAACGTTCATTTCATCAGTTCTTCACGTAATGTATTTTTAATTGAGAAATGTGAATTGTGATTGCATATTTTCGAAAAGTCGAATTTACAAATGTTAGTGTTTGTCGCAGAATGAATATGAAATTCACTCAAAAAATCTAAATCCATAATATGGTTTTGCGTGCTTTGATCAAAGAGGTAGATCAAAAAGAAAATACTTGTGCCTTCCATCGGAGCTAACTGAGTAAAGTTATAAAAAAACATATCGGAAAACTCCAATTCTAAAAAATAACTTTGTGTTTCTTCGCAGCGACTCAACGGTTTAAATTACATATCACTAATAATTTTTTCTAACAAAAACGCCGTTTGCAACATATAGATCTTATGTTGTCGGCAACCTTTATAGTCTTTTTGAAACATATCACGTTTTTGGAAATTGTTGGTGATTGTCATTCTGCTCGTCCATAAACATGATTTACGTCAAATTCAACAACCTTCATTTGATCAGTTCTTTACTTAATGTATTATTAATTGAGAAATGTAAATTTCAGATTATCGAACAGTGCATGTCAGATTAAGTATGTAGTAAAATAAAATCTCAATTTACATTCAATGGCGTTTGCGTATATTCGAAAAGTCGAATTTACAAATGTTAGTGTTTGTCGCAGAATGAATAAGAAAAGCACATATAAAAACTAAATCAAGTTATAAAAGAATAAATCGAAAAACGCCATTTCAAAAAATAACAGTGTATTTCTTCGAACCGAATCAGCAGTTTAAACTAAATTTCACTAACATTGTTTTCTAGCAGAAATGCCGTTTGCACCGTACAGTTCCGGCTGCTTTTATAGTCTTTTTGAAACATATCACGTTTTTGGAAATCGTTGGTGATTGTCATTCAGCGCGTCAATAAACATGATTTACGTCAAATTCAACAACCTACATTTGATCAGTTCTTCACTTAACGTAATATTAATTGAGAAATGTAAATTTGAGATTATCGAGTAGTGCATGTCAGATTAAGCATGTAGTATCATAAAATCTCAATTTACATTCAATGGCGTTTGCGTATATTCGAAAAGTCAAATTTTCAAATGTTAGCATTTGTCGCAGAATGAATATGAAAAGCACATATAAAAGCTGAATAAAGTTATAAAAGAATAAATCGAAAAACCCCATTTCATAAAATAACATTGTATTTCTTCGCAGCGAATCAACAGTTTAAATTAAATTTCACTCACATTGTTTTCTAGTAGAAAAGCCGATTGCACCACATAGTATTTATCTTTACGGCTACTTTTATGGTCTTTTTGAAACATATCACGTTCTCGGAAATCGTTGTTAATTGTCATTCAGCGCGTCTATAAACATGATTTACGTGAAAGTCAACAACCTACATTTTATCAGTTCTTCACTCTATTTATTACATTGAGAAATGTAAATTTCTGATTATCGAATAGTGTATGTCAGATTAAGTATGTAGTAAAATAAAATCTCAATTTACATTCAATTGCGTTTGCGTATATTCGAAAAGTCAAATTTTCAAATGTTAGCATTTGTCGCAGAATGAATATGAAAAGCACATATAAAAACTGAATAAAGTTATAAAAGAATAAATCGAAAAACCCCATTTCATAAAATAACATTGTATTTCTTCGCAGCGAATCAGCAGTTTAAATTAAATTTCACTAACATTGTTTTCTAGCAGAAAAGCCGTTTGCACCATACAGTTCCGGCTACTTTTATAGTCTTTTTGAAACATATCACGTTTTTGATAATCGTTGGTGATTGTCATTCAGCGCGTCCATAAACATGATTTACTTCAAATTCAACAACCTTCATTTCATCAGTTCTTCACGTAATGTATTTTTAATTGAGAAATGTGAATTGTGTTTGCATATTTTCGAAAAGTCGAATTTACAAATGTTAGTGTTTGTCGCAGAATGAATATGAAATTCACTCAAAAAATCAAAATCCATTATATGGTTTTGCGTGTTCTGATCAAAGAGGTAGATCAAAAAGAAAATACTTGTGCCTTCCATCGGAGCTAACTGAGTAAAGTTATAAAAAAACATATCGGAAAACTCCATTTCTAAAAAATTACTTTGTATTTCTTTACAGCGACTCAAAGGTTTAAATTAAATATCACTAATAATTTTTTCTAACAAAAACGCCGTTTGCAAAATATAGAACTTATGTTGTCGGCAACCTTTATAGTTTTTTGGAACATATCACGTTTTTGGAAATTGTTGGTGATTTTCATTCAGCGCGTCCATTAACATGATTTACGTCAAATTCAACAACCTTCATTTGATCAGTTCTTTACTTGATGTATTATTAATTGAGAAATGTAAATTTCAGATTATCGAATAGTGCATGTCAGATTAAGCATGTAGCATCATAAAATCTCAATTTACATTCAATGGCGTTTGCATATATTCGAAAAGTCGAATTTACAAATGTTAGTGTTTGTCGCAGAATGAATAAGAAAAGCACATATAAAAACTAAATCAAGTTATAAAAGAATAAATCGAAAAAACCCATTTCAGAAAATAACATTGTATTTCTTCGCAGCGAATCAACAATTTAAGTTAAATTTCACTAACATTGTTTTCTAGCAGAAAAGCCGTTTGCACAATATAGTATTTATTGTTCCGGCTACTTTTATAGTCTTTTTGAAACATATCACGTTTTTGGAAATCGTTGGTGATTGTCATTCCGCGCGCCTATAAACATGATTTACGTCAAATTCAACAACCTTCATTTGATCAGTTCTTTACTTAATGTATTATTATTTGAGAAATGTAAATTTCAGATTATCGAACAGTGCATGTCAGATTAAGTATGTAGTAAAATAAAATCTCAATTTACATTCAATGGCGTTTGCGTATATTCGAAAAGTCAAATTTTCAAATGTTAGTGTTTGTCGCAGAATGAATATGAAATTCACTCAAAAAATCAAAATCCATTATATGGTTTTGCGTGTTCTGATCAAAGAGGTAGATCAAAAAGAAAATACTTGTGCCTTCCATCGGAGCAAACTGAGTAAAGTTATAAAAAAACATATCGGAAAACTCTATTTCTAAAAAATAACTTTGTGTTTCTTCGCAGCGACTCAACGGTTTAAATTATATATCACTAATAATTTTTTCTAACAAAAACGGCGTTTGCAACATATAGATCTTATGTTGTCGGCAAACTTTATAGTCTTTTTGAGACATATCACGTTTTTGGAAATTTCTGATTATCGAATAGTGTATGTCAGACTAAGTATGTAGTAAAATAAAATCTCAATTTACATTCAATGGCGTTTGCGTTTATTCGAAAAGTCAAATTTTCAAATGTTAGCATTTGTCGCAGAATGAATATGAAAAGCACATATAAAAGCTGAATAAAGTTATAAAAGAATAAATCGAAAAACCCCATTTCAAAAAATAACATTGTATTTCTTCGCAGCGAATCAGCAGTTTAAATTAAATTTCACTAACATTGTTTTCTAGCAGAAAAGCCGTTTGCACCATACAGTTCCGGCTACTTTTATAGTCTTTTTGAAACATATCACGTTTTTGATAATCGTTGGTGATTGTCATTCAGCGCGTCCATAAACATGATTTACTTCAAATTCAACAACCTTCATTTCATCAGTTCTTCACGTAATGTATTTTTAATTGAGAAATGTGAATTTTCGTTTGCATATTTTCGAAAAGTCGAATTTACAAATGTTAGTGTTTGTCACAGAATGAATATGAAATTCACTCAAAAAATCAAAATCCATTATATGGTTTTGCGTGTTCTGATCAAAGAGGTAGATCAAAAAGAAAATACTTGTGCCTTCCATCGGAGCTAACTGAGTAAAGTTATAAAAAAACATATCGGAAAACTCCATTTCTAAAAAATAACTTTGTGTTTCTTCGCAGCGACTCAACGGTTTAAATTACATATCACTAATAATTTTTTCTAACAAAAACGCCGTTTGCAACATATAGATCTTATGTTGTCGGCAACCTTTATAGTCTTTTTGAAACATATCACGTTTTTGGAAATTGTTGGTGATTGTCATTCAGCGCGTCCATAAACATGATTTACGTCAAATTCAACAACCTTCATTTGATCAGTTCTTTACTTAATGTATTATTAATTGAGAAATGTAAATTTCAGATTATCGAATAGTGCATGTCAGATTAAGCATGTAGCATCATAAAATCTCAATTTACATTCAATGGCGTTTGCATATATTCGAAAAGTCGAATTTACAAATGTTAGTGTTTGTCGCAGAATGAATAAGAAAAGCACATATAAAAACTAAATCAAGTTATAAAAGAATAAATCGAAAAAACCCATTTCAGAAAATAACATTGTATTTCTTCGCAGCGAATCAACAATTTAAGTTAAATTTCACTAACATTGTTTTCTAGCAGAAAAGCCGTTTGCACAATATAGTATTTATTGTTCCGGCTACTTTTATAGTCTTTTTGAAACATATCACGTTTTTGGAAATCGTTGGTGATTGTCATTCCGCTCGCCTATAAACATGATTTACGTCAAATTCAACAACCTTCATTTGATCAGTTCTTTACTTAATGTATTATTATTTGAGAAATGTAAATTTCAGATTATCGAACAGTGCATGTCAGATTAAGTATGTAGTAAAATAAAATCTCAATTTACATTCAATGGCGTTTGCGTATATTCGAAAAGTCAAATTTTCAAATGTTAGTGTTTGTCGCAGAATGAATATGAAATTCACTCAAAAAATCAAAATCCATTATATGGTTTTGCGTGTTCTGATCAAAGAGGTAGATCAAAAAGAAAATACTTGTGCCTTCCATCGGAGCTAACTGAGTAAAGTTATAAAAAAACATATCGGAAAACTCCATTTCTAAAAAATAACTTTGTGTTTCTTCGCAGCGACTCAACGGTTTAAATTACATATCACTAATAATTTTTTCTAACAAAAACGCCGTTTGCAACATATAGATCTTATGTTGTCGGCAACCTTTATAGTCTTTTTGAAACATATCACGTTTTTGGAAATTGTTGGTGATTTTCATTCAGCGCGTCCATTAACATGATTTACGTCAAATTCAACAACCTTCATTTGATCAGTTCTTTACTTGATGTATTATTAATTGAGAAATGTAAATTTCAGATTATCGAATAGTGCATGTCAGATTAAGCATGTAGCATCATAAAATCTCAATTTACATTCAATGGCGTTTGCATATATTCGAAAAGTCGAATTTACAAATGTTAGTGTTTGTCGCAGAATGAATAAGAAAAGCACATATAAAAACTAAATCAAGTTATAAAAGAATAAATCGAAAAACCCCATTTCAAAAAATAACAGTGTATTTCTTCGCAGCGAATCAGCAGTTTAAATTAAATTTCACTAACATTGTTTTCTAGCAGAAAAGCCGTTTGCACCATACAGTTCCGGCTACTTTTATAGTCTTTTTGAAACATATCACGTTTTCGGAAATCGTTGGTGATTGAAACAACCTACATTTGATCAGTTCTTCACTTAACGTAATATTAATTGAGAAATGTAAATGTGAGATTATCGAATATTGCATGTCAGATTAAGCATGTAGCATCATAAAATCTCAATTTACATTCAATGGCGTTTGCATATATTCGAAAAGTCGAATTTACAAATGTTAGTGTTTGTCGCAGAATGAATAAGAAAAGCACATATAAAAACTAAATCAAGTTATAAAAGAATAAATCGAAAAAACCCATTTCAGAAAATAACATTGTATTTCTTCGCAGCGAATCAACAATTTAAGTTAAATTTCACTAACATTGTTTTCTAGCAGAAAAGCCGTTTGCACAATATAGTATTTATTGTTCCGGCTAATTTTATAGTCTTTTTGAAACATATCACGTTTTTGGAAATCGTTGGTGATTGTCATTCCGCGCGCCTATAAACATGATTTACGTCAAATTCAACAACCTTCATTTGATCAGTTCTTTACTTAATGTATTATTATTTGAGAAATGTAAATTTCAGATTATCGAACAGTGCATGTCAGATTAAGTATGTAGTAAAATAAAATCTCAATTTACATTCAATGGCGTTTGCGTATATTCGAAAAGTCAAATTTTCAAATGTTAGTGTTTGTCGCAGAATGAATATGAAATTCACTCAAAAAATCAAAATCCATTATATGGTTTTGCGTGTTCTGATCAAAGAGGTAGATCAAAAAGAAAATACTTGTGCCTTCCATCGGAGCAAACTGAGTAAAGTTATAAAAAAACATATCGGAAAACTCTATTTCTAAAAAATAACTTTGTGTTTCTTCGCAGCGACTCAACGGTTTAAATTAAATATCACTAATAATTTTTTCTAACAAAAACGCCGTTTGCAAAATATAGAACTTATGTTGTTGGCAACCTGTATAGTCTTTTTGAAACATATCACGTTTTCGGAAATCGTTGGTGATTGTCATTCAGAGCGTCTATAAACATGATTTACGTGAAAGTCAACAACCTAAATTTGAGCAGTTATTCACGTAATGTATTTTTAATTGAGAAATGTGAATTGTGTTTGCATATATTCTAAAAGACGAATTTACAAATGTTATAGTTTGTCGGAGAATGAATATGAAAGCACATATAAAAACTGAATAAAGTTATAAAAGAATAAATCGAAAAACCCCATTTCAAAAAATAACATTGTATTTCTCCGCAACGAATCAACAGTTTAAATTAAATTTCACTAACATTGTTTTCTAGCAGAAAAGCCGTTTGCACCGTACAGTTCCGGCTGCTTTTATAGTCTTTTTGAAACATATCACGTTTTTGGAAATCGTTGGTGATTGTCATTCAGCGCGTCCATAAACATGATTTACGTCAAATTCAACAACCTTGATTTGATCAGTTCTTTACTTAATGTAATATTAATTGAGAAATGTAAATTTCAGATTATCGAATAGTGCATGTCAGATTAAGCATGTAGTATCATAAAATCTCAATTTACATGCAATGGCGTTTGCATATATTCGAAAAGTCGAATTTACAAATGTTAATGTTTGTCGCAGAATGAATATGAAAATGACATATGAAAACTGAATAAAGTTATAAAAGAATAAATCGAAAAACCCCATTTCAAAAAATCACCTTGTATCTCTTCGCAACGAATCAACAGTTTAAATTAAATTTCACTAACATTGTTTTCTAGCAGAAAAGCAGTTTGCACCATATAGTATTTATCGTTACGGCTACTTTTATAGTCTTTTTGAAACATATCACGTTTTCGGAAATCGTTGGTGATTGTCATTCAGCGCGTCTATAAACATGATTTACGTCAAATTCAACAACCTTCATTTGATCAGTTCTTCACGTAATGTATTTTTATTTGAGAAATGTGAATTTTCGTTTGCATATAGTCGAAAATTCGAATTTACAAATGTTAGTGTTTGTCGCAGAATCAATATGAAAAGCACTTAAAAGATCTAAATCCATTATATTGTTTTGCGTGTTCTGATCATAGAGGTAGATCAAAAAGAAAATACTTGTGCCTTCCATCGGAGCTAACTGAGTAAAGTTATAAAAAAACATATCGGAAAACTCCAATTCTAAAAAATAACTTTGTGTTTCTTCGCAGCGACTCAACGGTTTAAATTACATATCACTAATAATTTTTTCTAACAAAAACGCCGTTTGCAACATATAGATCTTATGTTGTCGGCAACCTTTATAGTCTTTTTGAAACATATCACGTTTTTGGAAATCGTTGGTGATTGTCATTCAGCGCGTCCATAAACATGATTTACGTCAAATTCAACAACCTACATTTGATCAGTTCTTCACTTAACGTAATATTAATTGAGAAATGTAAATTTGAGATTATCGAATAGTGCATGTCAGATTAAGCATGTAGTATCATAAAATCTCAATTTACATTCAATGGCGTTTGCGTATATTCGAAAAGTCGAATTTACAAATGTTAGTGTTTGTCGCAGAATGAATAAGAAAAGCACATATAAAAACTAAATCAAGTTATAAAAGAATAAATCGAAAAACCCCATTTCAAAAAATAACAGTGTATTTCTTCGCAGCGAATCAGCAGTTTAAATTAAATTTCACTAACATTGTTTTCTAGCAGAAAAGCCGTTTGCACCATACAGTTCCGGCTACTTTTATAGTCTTTTTGAAACATATCACGTTTTTGATAATCGTTGGTGATTGTCATTCAGCGCGTCCATAAACATGATTTACTTCAAATTCAACAACCTTCATTTCATCAGTTCTTCACGTAATGTATTTTTAATTGAGAAATGTGAATTGTGTTTGCATATTTTCGAAAAGTCGAATTTACAAATGTTAGTGTTTTTCACAGAATGAATATGAAATTCACTCAAAAAATCGAAATCCATTATATGGTTTTGCGTGTTCTGATCAAAGAGGTAGATCAAAAAGAAAATACTTGTGCCTTCCATCGGAGCTAACTGAGTAAAGTTATAAAAAAACATATCGGAAAACTCCATTTCTAAAAAATAACTTTGTGTTTCTTCGCAGCGACTCAACGGTTTAAATTAAATATCACTAATAATTTTTTCTAACAAAAACGCCGTTTGCAAAATATAGAACTTATGTTGTCGGAAACCTTTATAGTCTTTTTGAAACATATCGCGTTTTCGGAAATCGTTGGTGATTGTCATTCAGCGCGTCTATAAACATGATTTACGTCAAATTCAACAACCTTCATTTCATCAATTCTTCACGTAATGTATTTTTAATTGAGAAATGTGAATTGTGTTTGCATATATTCTAAAAGACGAATTTACAAATGTTAGTGTTTGTCGCAGAATGAATATGAAAGCACATATAAAAACTGAATAAAGTTATAAAAGAATAAATCGAAAAACCCCATTTCAAAAAATAACATTGTATTTCTCCGCAACGAATCAACAGTTTAAATTAAATTTCACTAACATTGTTTTCTAGCAGAAAAGCCGTTTGCACCGTACAGTTCCGGCTGCTTTTATAGTCTTTTTGAAACATATCACGTTTTTGGAAATCGTTGGTGATTGTCATTCAGCGCGTCCATAAACATGATTTACGTCAAATTCAACAACCTTGATTTGATCAGTTCTTTACTTAATGTAATATTAATTGAGAAATGTAAATTTCAGATTATCGAATAGTGCATGTCAGATTAAGCATGTAGTATCATAAAATCTCAATTTACATGCAATGGCGTTTGCATATATTCGAAAAGTCGAATTTACAAATGTTAATGTTTGTCGCAGAATGAATATGAAAATGACATATGAAAACTGAATAAAGTTATAAAAGAATAAATCGAAAAACCCCATTTCAAACAATAACATTGTATTTCTTCGCAGCGAATCAACAATTTAAGTTAAATTTCACTAACATTGTTTTCTAGCAGAAAAGCCGATTGCACCATGCAGTTCCGGCTACTTTTATAGTCTTTTTGAAACATTTCACGTTTTTGGAAATCGTTGGTGATTGTCATTCAGCGCGTCTACAAACATGATTTAAATCAAATTCAACAACCTGCATTTGATCAGTTCTTCACTTAATGTATTATTAATTGAGATATAAAAAATTCGGTTTATCGAATAGTGTATGTCAGATTAAGTATGTAGTAAAATAAAATCTCAATTTACATTCAATGGCGTTTGCGTGTATTAGAAAAGTCAAATTTAAAAATGTTAGCATTTGTCGCAGAATGAATACGAAAAGCACATATAAAAACTGAATAATGTTATAAAAGAATAAATCGAAAAACCCCATTTCAAAAAATCACCTTGTATCTCTTCGCAACGAATCAACAGTTTAAATTAAATTTCACTAACATTGTTTTCTAGCAGAAAAGCAGTTTGCACCATATAGTATTTATCGTTACGGCTACTTTTATAGTCTTTTTGAAACATATCACGTTTTCGGAAATCGTTGGTGATTGTCATTCAGCGCGTCTATAAACATGATTTATGTCAAATTCAACAACCTTCATTTGATCAGTTCTTCACGTAATGTATTTTTATTTGAGAAATGTGAATTTTCGTTTGCATATAGTCGAAAATTCGAATTTACAAATGTTAGTGTTTGTCGCAGAATCAATATGAAAAGCACTTAAAAGATCTAAATCCATTATATTGTTTTGCGTGTTCCGATCATAGAGGTAGATCAAAAAGAAAATACTTGTGCCTTCCATCGGAGCTAACTGAGTAAAGTTATAAAAAAACATATCGGAAAACTCCAATTCTAAAAAATAACTTTGTGTTTCTTCGCAGCGACTCAACGGTTTAAATTACATATCACTAATAATTTTTTCTAACAAAAACGCCGTTTGCAACATATAGATCTTATGTTGTCGGCAACCTTTATAGTCTTTTTGAAACATATCACGTTTTTGGAAATTGTTGGTGATTGTCATTCTGCTCGTCCATAAACATGATTTACGTCAAATTCAACAACCTTCATTTGATCAGTTCTTTACTTAATGTATTATTAATTGAGAAATGTAAATTTCAGATTATCGAACAGTGCATGTCAGATTAAGTATGTAGTAAAATAAAATCTCAATTTACATTCAATGGCGTTTGCGTATATTCGAAAAGTCGAATTTACAAATGTTAGTGTTTGTCGCAGAATGAATAAGAAAAGCACATATAAAAACTAAATCAAGTTATAAAAGAATAAATCGAAAAACGCCATTTCAAAAAATAACAGTGTATTTCTTCGAACCGAATCAGCAGTTTAAACTAAATTTCACTAACATTGTTTTCTAGCAGAAATGCCGTTTGCACCGTACAGTTCCGGCTGCTTTTATAGTCTTTTTGAAACATATCACGTTTTTGGAAATCGTTGGTGATTGTCATTCAGCGCGTCCATAAACATGATTTACGTCAAATTCAACAACCTACATTTGATCAGTTCTTCACTTAACGTAATATTAATTGAGAAATGTAAATTTGAGATTATCGAATAGTGCATGTCAGATTAAGCATGTAGTATCATAAAATCTCAATTTACATTCAATGGCGTTTGCGTATATTCGAAAAGTCGAATTTACAAATGTTAGTGTTTGTCGCAGAATGAATAAGAAAAGCACATATAAAAACTAAATCAAGTTATAAAAGAATAAATCGAAAAACCCCATTTCAAAAAATAACAGTGTATTTCTTCGCAGCGAATCAGCAGTTTAAATTAAATTTCACTAACATTGTTTTCTAGCAGAAAAGCCGTTTGCACCGTACAGTTCCGGCTGCTTTTATAGTCTTTTTGAAACATATCACGTTTTTGGAAATCGTTGGTGATTGTCATTCAGCGCGTCCATAAACATGATTTACGTCAAATTCAACAACCTACATTTGATCAGTTCTTCACTTAACGTAATATTAATTGAGAAATGTAAATTTGAGATTATCGAGTAGTGCATGTCAGATTAAGCATGTAGTATCATAAAATCTCAATTTACATTCAATGGCGTTTGCGTATATTCGAAAAGTCAAATTTTCAAATGTTAGCATTTGTCGCAGAATGAATATGAAAAGCACATATAAAAGCTGAATAAAGTTATAAAAGAATAAATCGAAAAACCCCATTTCATAAAATAACATTGTATTTCTTCGCAGCGAATCAGCAGTTTAAATTAAATTTCACTAACATTGTTTTCTAGCAGAAAAGCCGTTTGCACCACATAGTATTTATCGTTACGGCTACTTTTATGGTCTTTTTGAAACATATCACGTTTTTGGAAATCGTTGGTGATTGTCATTCAGCGCGTCCATAAACATGATTTACTTCAAATTCAACAACCTTCATTTCATCAGTTCTTCACGTAATGTATTTTTAATTGAGAAATGTGAATTGTGTTTGCATATTTTCGAAAAGTCGAATTTACAAATGTTAGTGTTTGTCGCAGAATGAATATGAAATTCACTCAAAAAATCAAAATCCATTATATGGTTTTGCGTGTTCTGATCAAAGAGGTAGATCAAAAAGAAAATACTTGTGCCTTCCATCGGAGCTAACTGAGTAAAGTTATAAAAAAACATATCGGAAAACTCCATTTCTAAAAAATAACTTTGTGTTTCTTCGCAGCGACTCAACTGTTTAAATTAAATATCACTAATAATTTTTTCTAACAAAAACGCCGTTTGCAAAATATAGAACTTATGTTGTCGGCAACCTTTATAGTCTTTTTGAAACATATCACGTTTTCGGAAATCGTTGGTGATTGTCATTCAGCGCGTCGATAAACATGATTTACGTGAAAGTCAACAACCTACATTTTATCAGTTCTTCACTCTATTTATTACATTGAGAAATGTAAATTTCTGATTATCGAATAGTGTATGTCAGACTAAGTATGTAGTAAAATAAAATCTCAATTTACATTCAATGGCGTTTGCGTTTATTCGAAAAGTCAAATTTTCAAATGTTAGCATTTGTCGCAGAATGAATATGAAAAGCACATATAAAAGCTGAATAAAGTTATAAAAGAATAAATCGAAAAACCCCATTTCAAAAAATAACATTGTATTTCTTCGCAGCGAATCAGCAGTTTAAATTAAATTTCACTAACATTGTTTTCTAGCAGAAAAGCCGTTTGCACCATACAGTTCCGGCTACTTTTATAGTCTTTTTGAAACATATCACGTTTTTGATAATCGTTGGTGATTGTCATTCAGCGCGTCCATAAACATGATTTACTTCAAATTCAACAACCTTCATTTCATCAGTTCTTCACGTAATGTATTTTTAATTGAGAAATGTGAATTGTGATTGCATATTTTCGAAAAGTCGAATTTACAAATGTTAGTGTTTGTCGCAGAATGAATATGAAATTCACTCAAAAAATCAAAATCCATTATATGGTTTTGCGTGTTCTGATCAAAGAGGTAGATCAAAAAGAAAATACTTGTGCCTTCCATCGGAGCTAACTGAGTAAAGTTATAAAAAAACATATCGGAAAACTCCATTTCTAAAAAATAACTTTGTGTTTCTTCGCAGCGACTCAACGGTTTAAATTACATATCACTAATAATTTTTTCTAACAAAAACGCCGTTTGCAACATATAGATCTTATGTTGTCGGCAACCTTTATAGTTTTTTGGAACATATCACGTTTTTGGAAATTGTTGGTGATTGTCATTCAGCTCGTCCATAAACATGATTTACGTCAAATTCAACAACCTTCATTTGATCAGTTCTTTACTTAATGTATTATTAATTGAGAAATGTAAATTTCAGATTATCGAATAGTGCATGTCAGATTAAGCATGTAGCATCATAAAATCTCAATTTACATTCAATGGCGATAGCATATATTCGAAAAGTCCAATTTACAAATGTTAGTGTTTGTCGCAGAATGAATAAGAAAAGCACATATAAAAACTAAATCAAGTTATAAAAGAATAAATCGAAAAACCCCATTTCAAAAAATAACAGTGTATTTCTTCGAAGCGAATCAGCAGTTTAAATTAAATTTCACTAACATTGTTTTCTAGCAGAAAAGCCGTTTGCACCGTACAGTTCCGGCTGCTTTTATAGTCTTTTTGAAACATATCACGTTTTTGGAAATCGTTGGTGATTGTCATTCAGCTCGTCCATAAACATGATTTACGTCAAATGCAACAACCTACATTTGATCAGTTCTTCACTTAACGTAATATTAATTGAGAAATGTAAATTTCAGATTATCGAATAGTGCATGTCAGATTAAGCATGTAGCATCATAAAATCTCAATTTACATTCAATGGCGTTTGCATATATTCGAAAAGTCGAATTTACAAATGTTAGTGTTTGTCGCAGAATGAATAAGAAAAGCACATATAAAAACTAAATCAAGTTATAAAAGAATAAATCGAAAAAACCCATTTCAGAAAATAACATTGTATTTCTTCGCAGCGAATCAACAATTTAAGTTAAATTTCACTAACATTGTTTTCTAGCAGAAAAGCCGTTTGCACAATATAGTATTTATTGTTCCGGCTACTTTTATAGTCTTTTTGAAACATATCACGTTTTTGGAAATCGTTGGTGATTGTCATTCCGCGCGCCTATAAACATGATTTACGTCAAATTCAACAACCTTCATTTGATCAGTTCTTTACTTAATGTATTATTATTTGAGAAATGTAAATTTCAGATTATCGAACAGCGCATGTCAGATTAAGTATGTAGTAAAATAAATTCTCAATTTACATTCAATGGCGTTTGCGTATATTCGAAAAGTCAAATTTTCAAATGTTAGTGTTTGTCGCAGAATGAATATGAAATTCACTCAAAAAATCAAAATCCATTATATGGTTTTGCGTGTTCTGATCAAAGAGGTAGATCAAAAAGAAAATACTTGTGCCTTTCCATCGGAGCT
>JAPYXD010000472.1:0-98773 GCA_030998225.1 Diplolepis rosae | reverse complement strand
AAACCATCTTCCTCATGGAACTTAAGCTGAGAACTGAACATTTTTTATACCTAGTACATATTTTAGAGATCTCGTCATTTTAAAAATTATATTTAGTAGTCCAAGTACCTAAAATACATCTTCCTCAGGGAACTTAAGCTGAGAACTAAAATTTAAGATATCCGAATGGTATTTCAGTGGTCCAGTGAGTCTAAAAAATATATCTAGTAGTCCAGGTGCCTAAAATACATCTTCCTCAGGGAACTTAAGCCGAGAACTGAAATTTATGATACCTAGTAAATATTTTAGAGATCTCGTCATTTCAAAAATTATATTTAGTAGTCCAGGTGCTTAAAAAACATCTTCCTCAGGGAACTTAAGCTGAGAACTGAAATTAAGGATACCTGGATTATGTTTTAGAGATCCCGTCATTTTGAAAATTATATCTAGTAGTCCAGGTGCTTAAAAACCATCTTCCTCAGGGAACTTAAGCTGAGAACTGAAAATTTTTTATACCTAGTACATATTTTAGAGATCTTGTCATTTTGAAAATTATATTTATTAGTCCAGGTGCTCAAAAAACATCTTCCTCAGGGAACTTAAGCTGAGAACTGAAATTAAGGATACCTGGATTATATTTTAGAGATCCCGTCATTTTGAAAATTATATCTAGTAGTCCAGGTGCTTAAAAACCATCTTCCTCAGGGAACTTAAGCTGAGAACTGAAAATTTTTGATACCTAGTACATATTTTAGAGATCTCGTCATTTTAAAAATTATATATAGTAGTCCACGTGCATAAAAAACATCTTCCTCAGTGAACTTAAGCTGGGAACTGAAATTTTTGAGACCTTGATTATTTTTTAGAGATGACGTCATTTTGAAAATTATATCTAGTAGTCCAGGTGCTTAAAAACCATCTTCCTCAGGGAACTTAAGCTGAGAACTGAAAATTTTTTATACCTAGTACATATTTTAGAGATCCTGTCATTTTGAAAATTATATTTAGTAGTCCAGGTGCTTAAAAAACATCTTCCTCAGGGAACTTAAGCTGAGAACTGAAATTAAGGATACCTGGATTATATTTTAGAGATCCCGTCATTTTGAAAATTATATTTAGTAGTCCAGGTGCTTAAAAACCATCTTCCTCAGGGAACTTAAGCTGAGAACTGAAAATTATGATACCTAGTACATATTTTAGAGATCTCGTCATTTTACAAATTATATCTAGTAGTCCAGGTTCTTAAAAAACATCTTCCTCAGGGAACTTAAGTTGAGAACTTAAAATTTTTTATACCTAGTACATATTTTAGAGATCCCGTCATTTTGAAAATTATATTTAGTAGTCCAGGTGCTTAAAAACATCTTCCTCAGGGAACTTAAGCTGAGAACTGAAATTAAGGATACCTGGATTATATTTTAGAGATCCCGTCATTTTGAAAATTATATCTAGTAGTCCAGGTGCTTAAAAACCATCTTCCTCAGGGAACTTAAGCTGAGAACTGAAAATTTTTGATACCTAGTACATATTTTAGAGATCCTGTCATTTTGAAAATTATATTTAGTAGTCCAGGTGCTTAAAATACATCTTCCTCAGGGAACTTAAGCTGAGAAGTGAAATTAATGATACCTGGATTATATTTTAGAGATCCCGTCATTTTGAAAATTATATCTAGTAGTCCAGGTGCTTAAAAACCATCTTCCTCAGGGAACTTAAGCTGAGAACTGAAATTTATGATACCTAGTACATATTTTAGAGATCTCGTCATTTTAAAAGTTATATCTAGTAGTCCAGGTTCTTAAAAACCATCTTCCTCACGGAACTTAATTTGAGAACTGAAAATTTTTTATACCTAGTACATATTTTAGAGATCTCGTCATTTTGAAAATTATATTTAGTAGTCCAGGTGCTTATAAAACAACTTCCTCAGGGAACTTAAGCTGAGAAGTGAAATTAACGATACCTGGATTATATTTTAGAGATCCCGTCATTTTGAAAATTATATCTAGTAGTCCAGGTGCTTAAAAACCATCTTACTCAGGGAACTTAAGCTGAGAACTGAAATTTATGATACCTAGTACATATTTTAGAGATCTCGTCATTTTAAGAATTATATTTAGTAGTCCAAGTACCTAAATACATCTTCCTCAGGGAACTTAAGCTGAGAACTAAAATTTAAGATATCCGAATGGTATTTCAGTGGTCCAGTCATTCTAAAAATTATATCTAGTAGTCCAGGTGCCTAAAATACATCTTCCTCAGGGAACTTAAGCCGAGAACTGAAATTTATGATACCTAGTACATATTTTAGAGATCTCGTCATTTTAAAAATTATATCTAGTAGTCCAGGTGCTTAAAAACCATCTTCCTCAGGGAACTTAAGCTGAGAACTGAAAATTAAGGATACCTGGACTATATTTTAGAGATCCCGTCATTTTGAAAATTATATCTAGTAGTCCAGGTGCTTAAAAACCATCTTCCTCAGGGAACTTAAGCTGAGAACTGAAATTTATGATACCTAGTACATATTTTAGAGATCTCGTCATTTTAAAAATTATATTTAGTAGTCCAGGTGCTTAAAAACCATCTTCCTCAGGGAACTTAAGCTGAGAACTGAAATTTATGATACCTAGTACATATTTTAGAGATCTCGTCATTTTAAAAATTATATCTAGTAGTCCAGGTGCTTAAAAACCATCTTCCTCAGGGAACTTAAGCTGAGAACTGAACATTTTTTATACCTAGTACATATTTTAGAGATCTCGTCATTTTGAAAATTATATTTAGTAGTCCAAGTACCTAAAATACATCTTCGTCAGGGAACTTAATCTGACAACTGAACTTTAAGATACCGTATTGTTATTTCAGTGTTCCCCTCATTATAAAAATTATATTTAGTAGTCCACGTTAATAAAATACATCTTCCTCACGGAACTTAAGCTGAGAACTGAAAATTAAGGATACCTGGTACTATATTTTAGAGATCCCGTCATTTTGAAAATTATATCTAGTAGTCCAGGTGATTAAAAACCATCATACTCAGGGAACTTAAGCCGAGAACTGAAATTTATGATACCTAGTACATATTTTAGAGATCTCGTCATTTTGAAAAATATATCTAGTAGTCCAGGTGCTTAAAAACCATCTTCCTCAGGGAACTTAAGCTGACAACTGATAATTAATATACCTAGTACGTATTTTAGAGATCTCGTCATTTAAAAAATTATATTTAGTAGTCCAGGTACCTAAAATACATCTTCCTCAGCGAACTTAAGCTGAGAACTGATAATTAAGATACCTAGTACATATTTTAGAGATCTCGTCATTTAAAAAATTTTATTTAGTAGTCCAAGTACCTAAAATACATTTTCCTCAGGGAAGTTATGCTGAGAACTAAAATTTAAGATATTCGAATGGTATTTCAGTGATCCAGTCATTTTAAAAATTATATTTACTATACGAAGAACAGAAGAGACATCTACCTACAGCAACTTGAGCTGAGAACTGACATTTATGATAGCTAGTACATATTTTAGAGATCTCGTCATTTTAAAAATTATATCTAGTAGTCCAGGTGCTTAAAAACCATCTTCCTCAGGGAACTTAAGCTGAGAACTGAACATTTTTTATACCTAGTACATATTTTAGAGATCTCGTCATTTTGAAAATTATATTTAGTAGTCCAAGTACCTAAAATACATCTTCCTCAGGGAACTTAAGCTGAGAACTAAAATTTAAGATATCCGAATGGTATTTCAGTGGTCCAGTCATTCTAAAAATTATATTTAGTAGTCCAGGTGTCTAAAATACATCTTCCTCAGGGATGTTAAGTCGAGAGCTGAAATTCTTGATACCTAGTACATATCTTAGAGATCTCGTCATTTAAAAAATTATATTTAGTAGTCCAGGTGCTTAAAAAACATCTTCCTCAGGTAACTGAAGCAGAGAACTGAAATTAAGGATACCTGGATTATATTTTAGAGATCCCGTCATTTTGAAAATTATATCCAGTAGTCCAGGTGCTTAAAAACCATCTTACTCAGGGAACTTAAGCTGAGAACTGAAAATTTTTTATACCTAGTACATATTTTAGAGATCTTGTCATTTTGAAAATTATATTTAGTAGTACAGGTGCTTATAAAACATCTTCCTCAGGGAACTTAAGCTGAGAAGAGAAATTAATGATACCTGGATTATATTTTCGAGATCCCGTAATTTTGAAAATTATATTTAGTAGTCCAGGTGCTTAAAAACCATCTTCCTCAGGGAACTTAAGCTGAGAACTGAAATTTATGATACCTAGTACATATGTTAGAGATCTCGTCATTTTAAAAATTATATCTAGTCATCCAGGTGCTTAAAAACCATCTTCCTCAGGGAACTTAAGTTGAGAACTGAAAATTTTTTATACCTAGTACATATTTTAGAGATCTCGTCATTTTGAAAATTATATTTAGTAGTCCAGGAGCTTATAAAACAACTTCCTCAGGGAACTTAAGCTGAGAAGTGAAATTAATGATACCTGGATTATATTTCAGAGATCCCGTCATTTTGAAAATTATATCTAGTAGTCCAGGTGCTTAAAAACCATCTTACTCAGGGAACTTAAGCTGAGAACTGAAATTTATGATACCTAGTACATATTTTAGAGATCTCGAGATTTAAAAAATTATATCTAGTAGTCCAAGTGCCTAAAATACATCTTCCTCAGGGAACTTAAGCTGAGAACTGAAAATTTTTTATACCTAGTACATATTTTAGAGATCTCGTCATTTTAAAAATTATATTTAGTAGTCCAGGTGCTTAAAAAACATCTTCCTCAGGGAACTTAAGATGAGAACTGAAATTTATGATACCCAGTACATATTTTAGAGATCTCGTCATTTTGAAAATTATATCTAGTAGTCCAGGTGCTTAAAAACCATCTTAATCAGGGAACTTAAGCTGACAACTGAAAATTTATGATACCTAGTACCTATTTTAGAGATCTCGTCATTTTAAGAACTATATTTAGTAGTCCAAGTACCTAAATACATCTTCCTCAGGGAACTTAAGCTGAGAACTAAAATTTAAGATATCCGAATGGTATTTCAGTGGTCCAGTCATTCTAAAAATTATATCTAGTAGTCCAGGTGCCTAAAATACATCTTCCTCAGGGAACTTAAGCCGAGAACTGAAATTTATGAAACCTAGTACATATTTTAGAGATCTCGTCATTTTAAAAATTATATCTAGTAGTCCAGGTGCTTAAAAACCATCTTCCTCAGGGAACTTAAGCTGAGAACTGAAAATTAAGGATACCTGGACTATATTTTAGAGATCCCGTCATTTTGAAAATTATATCTAGTAGTCCAGGTGATTAAAAACCATCATACTCAGGGAACTTAAGCCGAGAACTGAAATTTATGATACCTAGTACATATTTTAGAGATCTCGTCATTTTGAAAAATATATCTAGTAGTCCAGGTGCTTAAAAACCATCTTCCTCAGGGAACTTAAGCTGACAACTGATAATTAATATACCTAGTACGTATTTTAGAGATCTCGTCATTTAAAAAATTATATTTAGTAGTCCAGGTACCTAAAATACATCTTCCTCAGCGAACTTAAGCTGAGAACTGATAATTAAGATACCTAGTACATATTTTAGAGATCTCGTCATTTAAAAAATTTTATTTAGTAGTCCAAGTACCTAAAATACATTTTCCTCAGGGAAGTTATGCTGAGAACTAAAATTTAAGATATCCGAATGGTATTTAAGTGGTCCAGTCATTTTAAAAATTATATTTACTAGTCCAAGTACCTAAAATACATCTTCCTCAGGGAACTTAAGCTGAGAACTGAAATTTATGATACCTAGTACATATTTTAGAGATCTGGTCAATTTAAAAATTATATCTAGTAGTCCAGGTGCTTAAAAACCATCTTCCTCAGGGAACTTAAGCTGAGAACTGAACATTTTTTATACCTAGTACATATTTTAGAGATCTCGTCATTTTGAAAATTATATTTAGTAGTCCAAGTACCTAAAATACATCTTCCTCAGGGAACTTAATCTGAGAACTAAAATTTAAGATATCCGAATGGTATTTCAGTGGTCCAGTGATTCTAAAAATTATATCTAGTAGTCCAGGTGCCTAAAATACATCTTCCTCAGGTAACTTAAGCCGAGAACTGAAATTGATGATTCCTAGTACATATTTTAGAGATCTCGTCATTTTAAAAATTATATTTAGTAGTCCAGGTGCTTAAAAAACATCTTCCTCAGGTAACTTAAGCTGAGAACTGAAATTAAGGATACCTGGATTATATTTTAGAGATCCCGTCATTTTGAAAATTATATCTAGTAGTCCAGGTGCTTAAAAACCATCTTCCTCAGGGAACTTAAGCTGAGAACTGAAAATTTTTTATACCTAGTACATATTTTAAAGATCTTGTCATTTTGAAAATTATATTTAGTAGTCCAGGTGCTTATAAAACATCTTCCTCAGGGAACTTAAGCTGAGAAGTGATAATTAATGATACCTGGATTATATTTTAGAGATCCCGTCATTTTGAAAATTATATAGTAGTCCAGGTGCTTAAAAACCATCTTCCTCAGGGAACTTAAGCCGAGAACTGAAATTTATGATACCTAGTACATATGTTAGAGATCTCGTCATTTTAAAAATTATATCTAGTAGTCCAGACGCTTAAAAACCATCTTACTCGGGGAACTTAAGCTGAGAACTGAAAATTTTTGATACCTAGCACATATTTTAGAGATCTCGTCATTTTGAAAATTATATTTAGTAGTCCAGGTGCTTATAAAACAACTTCCTCAGGGAACTTAAGCTGAGAAGTGAAATTAATGATACCTGGATTATATTTTAGAGATCCCGTCATTTTGAAAATTATATTTAGTAGTCCAGGTGCCTAAAAACCATCTTACTCAGGGAACTTAAGCTGAGAACTGAAATTTATGATACCTAGTACATATTTTAGAGATCTCGTCATTTTAAGAATTATATTTAGTAGTCCAAGTACCTAAATACATCTTCCTCAGGGAACTTAAGCTGAGAACTAAAATTTAAGATATCCGAATGGTATTTCAGTGGTCCAGTCATTCTAAAAATTATATCTAGTAGTCCAGGTGCCTAAAATACATCTTCCTCAGGGAACTTAAGCCGAGAACTGAAATTTATGATACCTAGTACATATTTTAGAGATCTCGTCATTTTAAAAATTATATCTAGTAGTCCAGGTGCTTAAAAACCATCTTCCTCAGGGAACTTAAGCTGAGAACTGAAAATTAAGGATACCTGGATTATATTTTAGAGATCCCGTCATTTTGAAAATTATATCTAGTAGTCCAGGTGCTTAAAAACCATCTTCCTCAGGGAACTTAAGCTGAGAACTGAAATTTATGATACCTAGTACATATTTTAGAGATCTCGTCATTTTGAAAATTATATCTAGTAGTCCAGGTGCTTAAAAACCATCTTCCTCATGGAACTTAAGCTGAGAACTGAACATTTTTTATACCTAGTACATATTTTAGAGTTCTTGTCATTTTTAAAATTATATCTAGTAGTCCAGGTGCTTAAAAACCATCTTCCTCAGGGAACTTAAGTCAAGAACTGAAATTTATGATACCTAGTACATATTTTAGAGATCTCGTCATTAAAAAAATTATATCTAGTAGTCCAGGTGCTTAAAAAACATCTTACTCAGGGAACTTAAGCTGAGAACTGAAATTAAGGATACCTGGATTATATTTTAGAGATCCCGTCATTTTGAAAATTATATCTAGTAGTCCAGGTGCTTCAAACCCATCTTACTCAGGAAACTTAAGCTGAGAACTGAAATTTATGATACCTAGTACATATTTTAGAGATCTCGACATTTTGAAAATTATATCTAGTAGTCCAGGTGCTTAAAAACCATCTTCCTCAGGGAACTTAAGCTGAGAACTGAAAGTTTTTTATACCTAGTACATATTTTAGAGATCTCGTCATTTTGAAAATTATATTTTGTAGTCCAGATGCTTAAAAAACATCTTCCTCAGGGAACTTAAGCTGAGAACTGAAATTTATGATACCCAGTACATATTTTAGAGATCTCGACATTTTGAAAATTATATCTAGTAGTCCAGGTGCTTAAAAACCATCTTCATCAGGGAACTTAAGCTGAGAACTGAAAATTTATGATACCTAGTACCTATTTTAGAGATCTCGTCATTTTAAGATTTATATTTAGTAGTCCAAGTACCTAAATACATCTTCCTCAGGGAACTTAAGCTGAGAACTAAAATTTAAGATATCCGAATGGTATTTCAGTGGTCCAGTCATTCTAAAAATTATATCTAGTAGTCCAGGTGCCTAAAATACATCTTCCTCAGGGAACTTAAGCCGAGAACTGAAATTTATGAAACCTAGTACATATTTTAGAGATCTCGTCATTTTAAAAATTATATCTAGTAGTCCAGGTGCTTAAAAACCATCTTCCTCAGGGAACTTAAGCTGAGAACTGAAAATTAAGGATACCTGTACTATATTTTAGAGAACCCGACATTTTGAAAATTATATCTAGTAGTCCAGGTGATTAAAAACCATCATACTCAGGGAACTTAAGCCGAGAACTGAAATTTATGATACCTAGTACATATTTTAGAGATCTCGTCATTTTGAAAAATATATCTAGTAGTCCAGGTGCTTAAAAACCATCTTCCTCAGGGAACTTAAGCTGACAACTGATAATTAATATACCTAGTACGTATTTTAGAGATCTCGTCATTTAAAAAATTATATTTAGTAGTCCAGGTACCTAAAATACATCTTCCTCAGCGAACTTAAGCTGAGAACTGATAATTAAGATACCTAGTACATATTTTAGAGATCTCGTCATTTAAAAAATTTTATTTAGTAGTCCAAGTACCTAAAATACATTTTCCTCAGGGAACTTAAGCTGAGAACTGAAATTTATGATACCTAGTACATATTTTAGAGATCTTGTCATTTTAAAAATTATATCTAGTAGTCCAGGTGCTTAAAAACCATCTTCCTCAGGGAACTTAAGCTGAGAACTGAACATTTTTTATACCTAGTACATATTTTAGAGATCTCGTCATTTTGAAAATTATATTTAGTAGTCCAAGTACCTAAAATACATCTTCCTCAGGGAACTTAATCTGAGAACTAAAATTTAAGATATCCGAATGGTATTTCAGTGGTCCAGTGATTCTAAAAATTATATCTAGTAGTCCAGGTGCCTAAAATACATCTTCCTCAGGTAACTTAAGCCGAGAACTGAAATTGATGATTCCTAGTACATATTTTAGAGATCACGTCATTTTGAAAATTATATCTAGTAGTCCAGGTGCTTAAAAATATCTTACACAGGGAACTTAAGCTGAGAACTGAAATTAAGGATACCTGGATTATATTTTAGAGATCCCGTCATTTTGAAAATTATATCTAGTAGTCCAGGTGCTTAAAAACCATCTTCCTCAGGGAACTTAAGCTGAGAACTGAAAATTTTTTATACCTAGTACATATTTTACAGATCCCGTCATTTTGAAAATTATATTTAGTAGTCCAGGTGCTTAAAAAACATCTTCCTCAGGGAACTTAAGCTGAGAACTGAAATTAATGATACCTGGATTATATTTTTAAGATCCTGTCATTTTGAAAATTATATCTAGTAGTCCAAGTGCTTAAAAACCATCTTCCTCAGGGAACTTAAGCCGAGAACTGAAATTTATGATACCTAGTACATATTTTAGAGATCTCGTCATTTTAAAAATTATATCTAGTAGTCCAGGTGCTTAAAAACCATCTTCCTCAGGGAACTTAAGCTGAGAACTGAAAATTTTTGATACCTAGTACATATTTTAGAGATCTCGTCATTTTGAAAATTATATTTAGTAATCCAGGTGCTTATAAAACAACTTCCTCAGGGAACTTAAGCTGAGAAGTGAAATTAATGATACCTGGATTATATTTTAGAGATCCCGTCATTTTGAAAATTATATCTAGTAGTCCAGGTGCTTAAAAACCATCTTACTCAGGGAACTTAAGCTGAGAACTGAAATTTATGATACCTAGTACATATTTTAGAGATCTCGTCATTTTAAGAATTATAGTTAGTAGTCCAAGTACCTAAATACATCTTCCTCAGGGAACTTAAGCTGAGAACTAAAATTTAAGATATCCGAATGGTATTTCAGTGGTCCAGTCATTCTAAAAATTATATCTAGTAGTCCAGGTGCCTAAAATACATCTTCCTCAGGGAACTTAAGCCGAGAACTGAAATTTATGAAACCTAGTACATATTTTAGAGATCTCGTCATTTTAAAAATTATATCTAGTAGTCCAGGTGCTTAAAAACCATCTTCCTCAGGGAACTTTAGCTGAGAACTGAAAATTAAGGATACCTGGACTATATTTTAGACATCCCGTCATTTTGAAAATTATATCTAGTAGTCCAGGTGCTTAAAAACCATCTTCCTCAGGGAACTTAAGCTGAGAACTGAAATTTATGATACCTAGTACATATTTTAGAGATCTCGTCATTTTAAAAATTATATTTAGTAGTCCAGGTGCTTAAAAACCATCTTCCTCAGGGAACTTAAGCTGAGAACTGAAATTTATGATACCTAGTACATATTTTAGAGATCTCGTCATTTTAAAAATTATATCTAGTAGTCCAGGTGCTTAAAAACCATCTTCCTCATGGTACATAAGCTGTGAACTGTACATTTTTTATACCTAGTACATATTTTAGAGATCTCGTCATTTTGAAAATTATATTTAGTAGTCCAAGTACCTAAAATACATCTTCCTCAGGGAACTTAATCTGAGAACTAAAATTTAAGATATCCGAATGGTATTTCAGTGGTCCAGTCATTTTAAAAATTATATTTACTAGTCCAAGTACCTAAAATACATCTTCCTCAGGGAACTTAAGCTGAGAACTGAAATTTATGATACCTAGCACATATTTTAGAGATCTCGTCATTTTAAAAATTATATCTAGTAGTCCAGGTGCTTAAAAACCATCCTCCTCATGGAACTTAAGCTGAGAACTGAACATTTTTTATACCTAGTACATATTTTAGAGATCTTGTCATTTTGAAAATTATATCTAGTAGTCCAGGTGCTTAAAAACCATCTTCCTCTGGGAACTTAAGCTGAGAACTGAAATTTATGATAGCTTGTACATATTTTAGAGATATCGTCCTGTTGTAAATTATATCTAGTAGGCCAGGTGCTTAAAAACCATCTTCCTCATGGAACTTAAGCTGAGAACTGAACATTTTTTATACCTAGTACATATTTTAGAGATCTTGTCATTTTGAAAATTATATCTAGTAGTCCAGGTGCTTAAAAACCATCTTACTCTGGGAACTTAAGCTGAGAACTGAAATTGAGGATACCTTGTACATATTTTAGAGATCTCGTCATTATAAAAACTATATCTAGTAGTCCAGGTGCTTAAAAACAATCATACTCAGGGAACTTAAGCTGAGAACTGAAATTAAGGATACCTGGATTATGTTTTAGAGAAAACGTCATTTTGAAAATTATATCTAGTAGTCCAGGTGCTTAAAAACCTTCTTACTCAGGGAACTTAAGCCGAGAACTGAAATTTATGATACCTAGTACATATTTTAGAGATCTCGTAATTTTACAAATTATATTTAGTAGTCCAGGTGCTTAAAAAACATCTTCCTCAGGGAACTTAAGCTGAGAACTGAAATTTATGATACCTAGTATATATTTTAGAGATCCCGTCATTTTGAAAATTATATCTAGTAGTCCAGGTGCTTAAAAACCATCTTCCTCATGGAACTTAAGCTGAGAACTGAAAATTTTTTATAACGAGTACATATTTTAGAGATCTAGTCATTTTGAAAATTATATCTAGTAGTCCAGGTGCTTAAAAACCATCTTCCTCAGGGAACTTAAGCTGAGAACTGAAATTTATGATACCTAGTATATATTTTAGAGATCTCGTCATTAAAAAAATTATATCTAGTAGTCCAGGTGCTTAAAAAACATCTTACTCAGGGAACTTAAGCTGAGAACTGAAATTAAGGATACCTGGATTATATTTTAGAGATCCCGTCATTTTGAAAATTATATCTAGTAGTCCAGGTGCTTCAAACCCATCTTACTCAGGGAACTTAAGCTGAGAACTGAAATTTATGATACCTAGTACATATTTTAGAGATCTCGACATTTTGAAAATTATATCTAGTAGTCCAGGTGCTTAAAAACCATCTTCCTCAGGGAACTTAAGCTGAGAACTGAAAATTTTTTATACCTAGTACATACTTTAGAGATCTCGTCATTTTAAAAATTATATTTTGTAGTCCAGGTGCATAAAAAACATCTTACTCAGGGAACTTAAGCTGAGAACTGAAATTTATGATACCTAGTACATACTTTAGAGATCTCGTCATTTTGAAAATTATATCTCTTCGTCCAGGTGCTTAAAATCCATCTTCCTCAGGGAACTTAAGCTGAGAACTGAAAATTTTTTATACCTAGTACATATTTTAGAGATCTCGTCATTTTGAAAATTATATTTAGTAGTCCAAGTACCTAATATACATCTTCCTCATGGAACTTTAGCTGAGAACTAAAATTTAAGATATCCGAATGGTATTTCAGTGGTCCAGTCATTCTAAAAATTATATTTATTAGTCCAAGTGCCTAAAATACATCTTCCTCAGGGAACTTAAGCTGAGAACTGAAATTAATGATACCTAGAACATATTTTAGAGATCTCGTCATTTTAAAAATTATATCTAGTAGTCCAGGTGCCTAAAATACATCTTCCTCAGGGAACTTAAGCTGACAACTGAAAATTTTTTATACCTAGTACATATTTTAGAGATCTTGTCATTTTGAAAATTATATCTAGTAGTCCAGGTGCTTAAAAACCATCCTCCTCAGGGAACTTAAGCTGAGAACTGAAATTTATGATACCTTGTACATATTTTAGAGATCTCGTCATTTTAAAAATTATATCTAGTAGTCCAGGTGCTGAAAAACCATCTTCCTCATGGAACTTAAGCTGACAACTGAAAATTTTTTATACCTAGTACATATTTTAGAGATCTTGTCATTTTGAAAATTATATCTAGTAGTCCAGGTGCTTAAAAACCATCCTCCTCAGGGAACTTAAGATGAGAACTGAAATTTATGATACCTAGTACATATTTTAGAGATCTCGTCATTATAAAAACAATATCTAGTAGTCCAGGTGCAAAAAAACAATCAAACACAGGTAACATAAACTCAGAACTGAAATTAAGGATACCTGGATTATGTTTTAGAGATCCCGTCATTTTGAAAATTATATCTAGTAGTCCAGGTGCTTCAAACCCATCTTACTCAGGGAACTTAAGCTGAGAACTGAAATTTATGATACCTAGTACATATTTTAGAGATCTCGTCATTTTAAAAATTATATTTAGTAGTCCAGGTGCTTAAAAACCATCTTCCTCAGGGAACTTAAGCTGAGAACTGAAATTTATGATACCTAGTACATATTTTAGAGATCTCGTCATTTTAAAAATTATATCTAGTAGTCCAGGTGCTTAAAAACCATCTTCCTCATGGAACTTAAGCTGAGAACTGAAAATTTTTTATACCTAGTAAATATTTTAGAGATCTCGTCATTTTAAAAATTATATCTAGTAGTCCAGGTGCTTAAAAACCATCTTCCTCAGGGAACTTAAGCTGAGAACTGAAATTTATGATACCTAGTACATATTTTAGAGATCTCGTCATTATAAAAACTATATCTAGTAGTCCAGGTGCTTAAAAACCATCATACTCAGGGAACTTAAGCTGAGAACTGAAATTAAGGATACCTGGATTATGTTTTAGAGATCCCGTCATTTTGAAAATTATATCTAGTAGTCCAGGTGCTTCAAACCCATCTTACTCAGGGAACTTAAGCTGAGAACTGAAATTTATGATACCTAGTACATATTTTAGAGATCTCGACATTTTGAAAATTATATCGAGACGTCCAGGTGCTTAAAATCCATCTTCCTCAGGGAACTTAAGCTGAGAACTGAAAATTTTTTATACCTAGTACATATTTTAGAGATCTCGTCATTTTGAAAATTATATTTAGTAGTCCAGATGCTTAAAAAACATCTTTCTCAGGGAACTTAAGCTGAGAACTGAAATTTATGATACCCAGTACATATTTTAGAGATCTCGACATTTTGAAAATTATATCTAGTAGTCCAGGTGCTTAAAAACCATCTTCATCAGGGAACTTAAGCTGAGAACTGAAAATTTATGATACCTAGTACCTATTTTAGAGATCTCGTCATTTTAAGAACTATATTTAGTAGTCCAAGTACCTAAATACATCTTACTCAGGGAACTTAAGCTGAGAAATAAAATTTAAGATATCCGAATGGGATTTCAGTGGTCTAGTCATTCTAAAAATTATATCTAGTAGTCCAGGTGCCTAAAATACATCTTCCTCAGGGAACTTAAGCCGAGAACTGAAATTTATGAAACCTAGTACATATTTTAGAGATCTCGTCATTTTAAAAATTATATCTAGTAGTCCAGGTGCTTAAAAACCATCTTCCTCAGGGAACTTAAGCTGAGAACTGAAAAATAAGGATACCTGGACTATATTTTAGAGATCCCGTCATTTTGAAAATTATATCTAGTAGTCCAGGTGATTAAAAACCATCATACTCAGGGAACTTAAGCCGAGAACTGAAATTTATGATACCTAGTACATATTTTAGAGATCTCGTCATTTTGAAAAATATATCTAGTAGTCCAGGTGCTTAAAAACCATCTTCCTCAGGGAACTTAAGCTGACAACTGATAATTAATATACCTAGTACGTATTTTAGAGATCTCGTCATTTAAAAAATTATATTTAGTAGTCCAGGTACCTAAAATACATCTTCCTCAGCGAACTTAAGCTGAGAACTGATAATTAAGATACCTAGTACATATTTTAGAGATCTCGTCATTTAAAAAATTTTATTTAGTAGTCCAAGTACCTAAAATACATTTTCCTCAGGGAAGTTATGCTGATAACTAAAATTTAAGATATCCGAATGGTATTTAAGTGGTCCAGTCATTTTAAAAATTATATTTACTAGTCCAAGTACCTAAAATACATCTTCCTCAGGGAACTTAAGCTGAGAACTGAAATTTATGATACCTAGTACATATTTTAGAGATCTGGTCAATTTAAAAATTATATCTAGTAGTCCAGGTGCTTAAAAACCATCTTCCTCAGGGAACTTAAGCTGAGAACTGAACATTTTTTATACCTAGTACATATTTTAGAGATCTCGTCATTTTGAAAATTATATTTAGTAGTCCAAGTACCTAAAATACATCTTCCTCAGGGAACTTAATCTGAGAACTAAAATTTAATATATCCGAATGGTATTTCAGTGGTCCAGTGATTCTAAAAATTATATCTAGTAGTCCAGGTGCCTAAAATACATCTTCCTCAGGTATCTTAAGCCGAGAACTGAAATTTATGATACCTTGTACATATTTTAGAGATCCCGTCATTTAAAAAATTATATTTAGTAGTCCAGGTGCTTAAAAAACATCTTCCTCAGGGAACTTAAGCTGAGAAATGAAATTAAGGATACCTGGATTATGTTTTAGAGATCCCGTCATTTTGAAAATTATATCTAGTAGTCCAGGTGCTTCAAACCCATCTTACTCAGGAAACTTAAGCTGAGAACTGAAAATTTTTTATACCTAGTAAATATTTTAGAGATCTCGTCATTTTGAAAATTATATTTAGTAGTCCAGGTGCTTAAAAACCATCTTACTCAGGTAACTGAAGCAGAGAACTGAAATTAATGATACCTGGATTATATTTTAGAGATCCCGTCATTTTGAAAATTATATCTAGTAGTCCAGGTGCTTAAAAACCATCTTCCTCAGGGAACTTAAGCTGAGAACTGAAATTTATGATACCTAGTACATATTTTAGAGATCTCGTCATTTTAAAAATTATATCTAGTAGTCCAGGTGCTTAAAAACCATCTTACTCAGGGAACTTAAGCTGAGAACTTAAAATTTTTTATACCTAGTACATATTTTAGAGATCTCGTCATTTTGAAAATTAAATTAATACTCCAGGTGCTTATAAAACAACTTCCTCAGGGAACTGAAGCTGAGAACTGAAATTAATGATACCTGGATTATATTTTTGAGATCCCGTCATTTTGAAAATTATATCTAGTAGTCCAGGTGCTTAAAAACCATCTTACTCAGGGAACTTAAGCTGAGAACTGAAATTTATGATACCTAGTACATATTTTAGAGATCTCGTCATTTTAAGAATTATAGTTAGTAGTCCAAGTACCTAAATACATCTTCCTCAGGGAACTTAAGCTGAGAACTAAAATTTAAGATATCCGAATGGTATTTCAGTGGTCCAGTCATTCTAAAAATTATATCTAGTAGTCCAGGTGCCTAAAATACATCTTCCTCAGGGAACTTAAGCCGAGAACTGAAATTTATGAAACCTAGTACATATTTTAGAGATCTCGTCATTTTAAAAATTATATCTAGTAGTCCAGGTGCTTAAAAACCATCTTCCTCAGGGAACTTAAGCTGAGAACTGAAAATTAAGGATACCTGGACTATATTTTAGAGATCCCGTCATTTTGAAAATTATATCTAGTAGTCCAGGTGCTTAAAAACCATCTTCCTCAGGGAACTTAAGCTGAGAACTGAAATTTATGATACCTAGTACATATTTTAGAGATCTCGTCATTTTAAAAATTATATTTAGTAGTCCAGGTGCTTAAAAACCATCTTCCTCAGGGAACTTAAGCTGAGAACTGAAATTTATGATACCTAGTACATATTTTAGAGATCTCGTCATTTTAAAAATTATATCTAGTAGTCCAGGTGCTTAAAAACCATCTTACTCATGGAACTTAAGCTGAGAACTGAACATTTTTTATACCTAGTACATATTTTAGAGATCTCGTCATTTTGAAAATTATATTTAGTAGTCCAAGTACCTAAAATACATCTTCCTCAGGGAACTTAATCTGAGAACTAAAATTTAAGATATCCGAATGGTATTTCAGTGGTCCAGTCATTATAAAAATTATATTTAGTAGTCCAAGTGCCTAAAATACATCTTCCTCAGGGAACTTAAGCTGAGAACTGAAATTTATGATACCTAGTACATATTTTAGAGATCCCGTCATTTTGAAAATTATATCTAGTAGTCCAGGTGCTTAAAAACCATCTTCCTCAGGGAACTTAAGCTGAGAACTGAAATTTATGATACCTAGTACATATTTTAGAGATCTCGTCATTATAAAAACTATATCTAGTAGTCCAGGTGCTTAAAAACAATCAAAATCAGGGAACTTAAGCTGAGAACTGAAATTAAGGATACCTGGATTATGTTTTAGAGATCCCGTCATTTTGAAAATTATATCTAGTAGTCCAGGTGCTTCAAACCCATCTTACTCAGGGAACTTAAGCTGAGAACTGAAATTTATGATACCTAGTACATATTTTAGAGATCTCGTCATTTTAAAAATTATATTTAGTAGTCCAGGTGCTTAAAAACCATCTTCCTCAGGGAACTTAAGCTGAGAACTGAAATTTATGATACCTAGTACATATTTTAGAGATCTCGTCATTTTAAAAATTATATCTAGTAGTCCAGGTGCTTAAAAACCATCTTCCTCAGGGAACTTAACCTGAGAACTGAAAATTTTTAATACCTAGTACATATTTTAGAGATCTCGTCATTCTAAAAATTATATTTAGTAGTCCAAGTACCTAAAATACATCTTCCTCAGGGAACTTAAGCTGAGAACTGAAAATTTTTGATACCTAGTACATATTTTAGAGATCTCGTCATTTTAAAAATTATATTTAGTAGTCCAGGTGCTTAAAAAACATCTTCCTCAGGGAACTTAAGCTGAGAACTGAAATTTATGATACCTTGTTCATATTTTAGAGATCCCGTCATTTTGAAAATTATATCTAGTAGTCCTGGTGCTTAAAAACCATCTTCATCAGGGAACTTAAGCTGAGAACTGAAAATTATGATACCTAGTACCTATTTTAGAGATCTCGTCATTTTAAGAATTATATTTAGTAGTCCAAGTACATAAATACATCTTCCTCAGGGAACTTAAGCTGAGAACTAAAATTTAAGATATCCGAATGGGATTTCAGTGGTCCAGTCATTCTAAAAATTATATCTAGTGGTCCAGGTGCCTAAAATACATCTTCCTCAGGGAAGTTAAGCCGAGAACTGAAATTTATGAAACCTAGTACATATTTTAGAGATCTCGTCATTTTAAGAATTTTATTTAGTAGTCAATGTAGCTAAATAGAACTTCCTCAGGGAACTTAAGCTGAGAACTGAAAATTTAGGATACCTGGACTATCTTTTAGAGATCTCGTCATTTTGAAAATTATATCTAGTAGTCCAGGTGCTTAAAAACCATCTTCCCCCGGGAACTTCAGCTGAGAACTGAAAATTCAGATACCTAGTACATATTTTAGAGATCTCGTTATTTTGAAAATTATATATATTAGTCCAAGTACCTAAAATACATCTTCCTCAGGGAACTTAAGCTGAGAACTGAAATTTATGATACCTAGTACATATTTTAGAGATCTCGTCATTTCAAAAATTATATTTAGTAGTCCAGGTGCTTAAAAAACATCTTCCTCAGGGAACTTAAGCTGAGAACTGCAATTTATGATACCTGGTACATATTTTAGAGATCTCGTCATTTTAAAAATTATATTTATTAGTCCAAGTACCTAAAATACATCTTCCTCAGGGAACTTAAGCTGAGAACTGAAATTTATGATACCTAGTACATATTTTAGAGATCTTGTCATTTTGAAAATTATATCTAGTAGTCCAGGTGCTTAAAAACCATCTTCCTCAGGGAACTTAAGCTGAGAACTGAAATTTATGATACCTAGTACATATTTTAGAGATCTCGACATTTTGAAAATTATATCTAGTAGTCCAGGTGCTTAAAAACCATCTTCCTCAGGGAACTTAAGCTGAGAACTGAAAATTTTTTATACCTAGTACATATTTTAGAGATCTCGTCATTTTGAAAATTATATTTAGTAGTCCAGATGCTTAAAAAACATCTTCCTCAGGGAACTTAAGCTGAGAACTGAAATTAAGGTTACCTGGATTATGTTTTAGAGATCCCGTCATTTTGAAAATTATATCTAGTAGTCCATGTGCTTAAAAACCATCTTACTCAGGGAACTTAAGCTGAGAACTGAAATTTATGATACCTAGTACATATTTTAGAGATCTCGTCATTTTAAAAATTATATCTAGTAGTCCAGATGCTTAAAAACCATCTTACTCAGGGAACTTAAGCTGAGAACTGAAAATTTTTGATACCTAGCACATATTTTAGAGATCTCGTCATTTTGAAAATTATATCTAGTAGTCCAGGTGCTTAAAAACCATCTTCCTCAGGGAACTTAAGCTGAGAACTGAAATTAAGGATACCTGGATTATGTTTTAGAGATCTCGTTATTTTGAATATTATATCTAGTAGTCCAGGTGCTTAAAACCCATCTTACTCAGGGAACATAAGCTGAGAACTGAAATTTATGATACCTAGTACATATTTTAGAGATCCCGTCATTTTGAAAATTATATCTAGTAGTCCAGGTGCTTAAAATACATCTTCCTCAGGGAATTTAAGCTGAGAACTGAAAATTTTTTATACCTAGTACATATTTTAGAGATCTCGTCATTTTGAAAATTATATTTAGTAGTCCAGATGCTTAAAAAACATCTTCCTCAGGGAACTTAAGCTGAGAACTGAAATTAAGGATACCTGGATTATGTTTTAGAGAACCCGTCATTTTGAAAATTATATCTAGTAGTCCATGTGCTTAAAAACCATCTTACTCAGGGAACTTAAGCTGAGAACTGAAATTTATGATACCTAGTACATATTTTAGAGATCTCGTCATTTTAAAAATTATATTTAGTAGTCCAGGTGCTTAAAAACCATCTTCCTCAGGGAACTTAAGCTGAGAACTGAAATTTATGATACCTAGTACATATTTTAGAGATCTCGTCATTTTGAAAATTATATCTAGTAGTCCAGGTGCTTAAAAACCATCTTCCTCAGGGAACTTAAGCTGAGAACTGAAAATTTTTGATACCTAGTACATCTTTTAGAGATCTCGTCATTTTAAAAATTATATCTAGAAGTCCAGGTGCTTAAAAACCATCTTCCTCAGGGAACTTAAGCTGAGAACTGAAATTTATGATACCTAGTACATATTTTAGAGATCTCGTCATTTTGAAAATTATATCTAGTAGTCCAGGTGCTTAAAATACATCTTCCTCAGGGAACTTAAGCTGAGAACTAAAATTTAAGATATCCGAATGGTATTTCAGTGGTCCAGTCATTCTAAAAATTATATCTAGTAGTCCAGGTGCCTAAAATACATCTTCCTCAGGGAACTTAAGCCGAGAACTGAAATTTATGAAACCTAGTACATATTTTAGAGATCTCGTCATTTTAAAAATTATATCTAGTAGTCCAGGTGCTTAAAAACCATCTTCCTCAGGGAACTTAAGCTGAGAACTGAAAATTAAGGATACCTGGACTATATTTTAGAGATCCCGTCATTTTGAAAATTATATCTAGTAGTCCAGGTGATTAAAAACCATCATACTCAGGGAACTTAAGCCGAGAACTGAAATTTATGATACCTAGTACATATTTTAGAGATCTCGTCATTTTGAAAAATATATCTAGTAGTCCAGGTGCTTAAAAACCATCTTCCTCAGGGAACTTAAGCTGACAACTGATAATTAATATACCTAGTACGTATTTTAGAGATCTCGTCATTTAAAAAATTATATTTAGTAGTCCAGGTACCTAAAATACATCTTCCTCAGCGAACTTAAGCTGAGAACTGATAATTAAGATACCTAGTACATATTTTAGAGATCTCGTCATTTAAAAAATTTTATTTAGTAGTCCAAGTACCTAAAATACATTTTCCTCAGGGAAGTTATGCTGATAACTAAAATTTAAGATATCCGAATGGTATTTAAGTGGTCCAGTCATTTTAAAAATTATATTTACTAGTCCAAGTACCTAAAATACATCTTCCTCAGGGAACTTAAGCTGAGAACTGAAATTTATGATACCTAGTACATATTTTAGAGATCTGGTCAATTTAAAAATTATATCTAGTAGTCCAGGTGCTTAAAAACCATCTTCCTCAGGGAACTTAAGCTGAGAACTGAACATTTATTATACCTAGTACATATTTTAGAGATCTCGTCATTTTGAAAATTTTATTTAGTAGTCCAAGTACCTAAAATACATCTTCCTCAGGGAACTTAATCTGAGAACTAAAATTTAAGATATCCGAATGGTATTTCAGTGGTCCAGTGATTCTAAAAATTATATCTAGTAGTCCAGGTGCCTAAAATACATCTTCCTCAGGGAACTTAAGCCGAGAACTGAAATTTATGATTCCTAGTACATATTTTAGAGATCTCGTCATTTAAAAAAATATATTTAGTAGTCCAGGTGCTTAAAATACATCTTCCTCAGGGAACTTAAGCTGAGAACTGAAATTAAGGATACCTGGATTATGTTTTAGAGATCCCGTCATTTTGAAAATTATATCTAGTAGTCCAGGTGCTTAAAAACCATCTTCCTCAGGGAACTTAAGCTGAGAACTGAAAATTTTTGATACCTAGTACATATTTTAGAGATCCTGTCATTTTGAAAATTATATTTAGTAGTCCTGGTGCTTAAAATACATCTTCCTCAGGGAACTTAAGCTGAGAACTGAAATTCAGTATACCTGGATTATATTTTAGAGATCCTGTCATTTTGAAAATTATATCTAGTAGTCCTGGTGCTTAAAAACCATCTTCCTTAGGGAACTTAAGCTGAGAACTGAAAATTATGATACCTAGTACATATTTTAGAGATCTCGTCATTTTAAAATTATATTTAGTAGTCCAGGTGCTTAAAATACATCTTCCTCAGGGAACTTAAGTTGAGAACTTAAAATATTTAATACCTAGTACATATTTTAGAGATCTCGTCATTATGAAAATTATCTGTAGTACTCCAGGTGCTTATAAAACAACTACCTCAGAGAACCTAAGCTGAGACGTGAAATTAAGGATACCTGGATTATATTTTAGAGATCCCGTCATTTTGAAAATTATATTTAGTAGTCCAGGTGCTTAAAAACCATCTTACTCAGGGAACTTAAGCTGAGAACTGAAATTTATGATACCTAGTACATATTTTAGAGATCTCGTCATTTTAAGAATTATAGTTAGTAGTCCAAGTACCTAAATACATCTTCCTCAGGGAACTTAAGCTGAGAACTAAAATTTAAGATATCCGAATGGTATTTCAGTGGTCCAGTCATTCTAAAAATTATATCTAGTAGTCCAGGTGCCTAAAATACATCTTCCTCAGGGAACTTAAGCCGAGAACTGAAATTTATGATACCTAGTACATATTTTAGAGATCTCGTCATTTTAAAAATTATATCTAGTAGTCCAGGTGCTTAAAAACCATCATACTCAGGGAACTTAAGCTGAGAACTGAAATTAAGGATACCTGGATTATATTTTAGAGATCCCGTCATTTTGAAAATTATATCTAGTAGTCCAGGTGCTTAAAAACCATCTTCCTCAGGGAACTTAAGCTGAGAACTGAAATTTATGATACCTAGTACATATTTTAGAGATCTCGTCATTTTAAAAATTATATTTAGTAGTCCAGGTGCTTAAAAACCATCTTCCTCAGGGAACTTAAGCTGAGAACTGAAAATTTTTGATACCTAGTACATATTTTAGAGATCTCGTCATTTTGAAAATTATATTTAGTAGTCCAAGTACCTAAAATACATCTTCCTCAGGGAACTTAATCTGAGAACTAAAATTTAAGATATCCGAATGGTATTTCAGTGGTCCAGTGATTCTAAAAATTATATCTAGTAGTCCAGGTGCCTAAAATACATCTTCCTCAGGGAACTTAAGCCGAGAACTGAAATTTATGATACCTAGTACATATTTTAGAGATCTCGTCATTAAAAAAATTATATCTAGTAGTCCAGGTGCTTAAAAAACATCTTCCTCAGGGAACTTAAGCTGAGAACTGAAATTAAGGATACCTGGATTATGTTTTAGAGATCCCGTCATTTTGAAAATTATATCTAGTAGTCCAGGTGCTGAAAATCCATCTTCCTCAGGGAACTTAAGCTGAGAACTGAAAATTTTTGATACCTAGTACATATTTTAGAGATCCTGTCATTTTGAAAATTATATTTAGTAGTCCTGGTGCTTAAAATACATCTTCCTCAGGGAACTTAAGCTGAGAACTGAAATTAATGATACCTGGATTATATTTTAGAGATCCCGTCATTTTGAAAATTATATCTAGTAGTCCAGGTGCTTAAAAACCATCTTCCTCAGGGAACTTAAGCTGAGAACTGAAAATTATGATACCTAGTACATATTTTAGAGATCTCGTCATTTTAAAAATTATATCTAGTAGTCCAGGTGCTTAAAAACCATCTTCCTTAGGGAACTTAAGATGAGAACTGAAAATTATGATACCTAGTACATATTTTAGAGATCTCGTAATTTTGAAAATTATATTTAGTAGCTCAGGTGCTTATAAAACAACTTCCTCAGGGAACTTAAGCTGAGAAGTGAAATTTACTATACCTGGATTATATTTTAGAGATCCCGTCATTTTGAAAATTATATCTAGTAGTCCAGGTGCTTAAAAACCATCTTACTCAGGGAACTTAAGCTGAGAACTGAAATTTATGATACCTAGTACATATTTTAGAGATCTCGTCATTTTAAGAATTATGGTTAGTAGTCCAAGTACCTAAATACATCTTCCTCAGGGAACTTAAGCTGAGAACTAAAATTTAAGATATCCGAATGGTATTTCAGTGGTCCAGTCATTCTAAAAATTATATCTAGTAGTCCAGGTGCCTAAAATACATCTTCCTCAGGGAACTTAAGCCGAGAACTGAAATTTATGATACCTAGTACATATTTTAGAGATCTCGTCATTTTAAAAATTATATCTAGTAGTCCAGGTGCTTAAAAACCATCGTCCTCAGGGAACTTAAGCTGAGAACTGAAAATTAAGGATACCTGGACTATATTTTAGAGATCCCGTCATTTTGAAAATTATATCTAGTAGTCCAGGTGCTTAAAAACCATCTTCCTCAGGGAACTTAAGCTGAGAACTGAAATTTATGATACCTAGTACATATTTTAGAGATCTCGTCATTTTAAAAATTATATTTAGTAGTCCAGGTGCTTAAAAACCATCTTCCTCAGGGAACTTAAGCTGAGAACTGAAATTTATGATACATAGTACATATTTTAGAGATCTCGTCATTTTAAAAATTATATCTAGTAGTCCAGTTGCTTAAAAACCATCTTCCTCATGGAACTTAAGCTGAGAACTGAAATTTATGATACCTAGTACATATTTTAGAGATCTCGTCATTTTGAAAATTATATTTAGTAGTCCAAGTACCTAAAATACATCTTCCTCAGGGAACTTAATCTGAGAACTAAAATTTAAGATATCCAAATGGTATTTCAGTGGTCCAGTCATTCTCAAAATTATATTTACTAGTCCAAGTACCTAAAATACATCTTCCTCAGGGAACTTAAGCTCAGAACTGAACTTTATGATCCCGAGTACATATTGTAGAGATCTCGTCATTTTAAAACTGATATTTAGTAGGCCAGGTGCGAAAAAACCATCTTCCTCATGGAACTTAAGCTGAGAACTGAACATTTTTTATACCTAGTACATATTTTAGAGATCTCGTCATTTTGAAAATTATATTTAGTAGTCCAAGTACCTAAAATACATCTTCCTCAGGGAACTTAAGGTGAAAACTAAAATTTAAGATATCCGAATGGTATTTCAGTGGTCCAGTGAGTATAAAAAATATATCTAGTAGTCCAGGTGCCTAAAGAACATCTTCCGCAGGGATCTTAAGCCGAGAACTGAAATTTATGATACCTAGTACATATTTTAGAGATCTCGTCATTTTAAAAATTATATTTAGTAGTCCAGGTGCTTAAAAAACATCTTCCTCAGGGAACTTAAGCTGAGAACTGAAATTAAGGATACCTGGATTATATTTTTGAGATCCCGTCATTTTGAAAATTATATCTAGTAGTCCAGGTGCTTAAAAACCATCTTCCTCAGGGAACTTAAGCTTAGAACTGAAAATTATGATACCTAGTACATATTTTAGAGATCTCGTCATTTTTAAAATTATAGTTAGTAGTCCAGGTGCTTAAAAACATCTTCCTCAGGGAACTTAAGCTGAGAACTGCAATTTATGATACCTGGTACATATTTCAGAGATCTCGTCATTTTAAAAATTATATTTATTGGTCCAAGTACCTAAAATACATCTTCCTCAGGGAACTTAAGCTGAGAACTGAAATTTATGATACCTAGTACATATTTTAGAGATCTTGTCATTTTGAAAATTATATCTAGTAGTCCAGGTGCTTAAAAACAATCTTCCTCTGGGAACTTAAGCAGAGAACTGAAATTTATGATACCTAGTACATATTTTAGAGATCTCGTCATTATAAAAACTATATCTAGTAGTCCAGGTGCATAAAAACCATCATACTCAGGGAACTTAAGCTGAGAACTGAAATTAAGGATACCTGGATTATGTTTTAGAGATCCCGTCATTTTGAAAATTATATCTAGTAGTCCAGGTGCTTCAAACCCATCTTACTCAGGGAACTTAAGCTGAGAACTGAAATTTATGATACCTAGTACATATTTTAGAGATCTCGACATTTTGAAAATTATATCTAGTAGTCCAGGTGCTTAAAAACCATCTTCCTCAGGGAACTTAAGCTGAGAACTGAAAATTTTTTATACCTAGTACATATTTTAGAGATCTCGTCATTTTGAAAATTATATTTAGTAGTCCAGATGCTTAAAAAACATCTTCCTCAGGGAACATGAGCTGAGAACTGAAATTAAGGATACCTGGATTATGTTTTAGAGAACCCGTCATTTTGAAAATTATTTCTAGTAGTCCATGTGCTTAAAAACAATCTTACTCAGGGAACTTAAGCTGAGAACAGAAAATTTATATACCTAGTACATATTTTAGAGATCTCGTCATTTTGAAAATTATATTTAGTAGTCCAGGTGCTTATAAAACAACTTCCTCAGGGAACTTAAGCTGAGAAGTGAAATTTAAGATACCTGGATTATATTTTAGAGATCCCGTCATTTTGAAAATTATATCTAGTAGTCCAGGTGCTTAAAAACCATCTTACTCAGGGAACTTAAGCTGAGAACTGAAATTTATGATACCTAGTACATATTTTAGAGATCTCGTCATTTTAAGAATTATATTTAGTAGTCCAAGTACCTAAATACATCTTCCTCAGGGAACTTAAGCTGAGAACTAAAATTTAAGATATCCGAATGGTATTTCAGTGGTCCAGTCATTCTAAAAATTATATCTAATAGTCCAGGTGCCTAAAATACATCTTCCGCAGGGAACTTAAGCCGAGAACTGAAATTTATGATACCTAGTACATATTTTAGAGATCTCGTCATTTTAAAAATTATATCTAGTAGTCCAGGTGCTTAAAAACCATCATACTCAGGGAACTTAAGCTGAGAACTGAAAATTAAGGATACCTGGACTATATTTTAGAGATCCCGTCATTTTGAAAATTATATCTAGTAGTCCAGGTGCTTAAAAACCATCTTCCTCAGGGAACTTAAGCTGAGAACTGAAATTTATGATACCTAGTACATATTTTAGAGATCTCGTCATTTTAAAAATTATATTTAGTAGTCCAGGTGCTTAAAAACCATCTTCCTCAGGGAACTTAAGCTGAGAACTGAAATTTATGATACCTAGTACATATTTTAGAGATCTCGTCATTTTAAAAATTATATCTAGTAGTCCAGGTGCTTAAAAACCATCTTCCTCATGGAACTTAAGCTGAGAACTGAACATTTTATATACCTAGTACATATTTTAGAGATCTCGTCATTTTGAAAATTATATTTAGTAGTCCAAGTACCTAAAATACATCTTCCTCAGGGAACTTAATCTGAGAACTAAAATTTAAGATATCCGAATGGTATTTCAGTGGTCCAGTCATTTTAAAAATTATATTTACTAGTCCAAGTACCTAAAATACATCTTCCTCAGGGAACTTAAGCTGAGAACTGAAATTTATGATACCTAGAACATATTTTAGAGATCTCGTCATTTTCAAAATTATATCTAGTAGTCCAGGTGCTTAAAAACCATCTTACTCAGGGATCTTAAGCTGAGAACTGAAATTAATGATACCTGGATTATATTTTAGAGATCCCGTCATTTTGCAAATTATATTTAGTAGTCCAGGTGCTTAAGAAACATCTTCCTCAGGGAACTTAAGCTGAGAACTGAACATTTTTGATACCTAGTACATATTCTAGAGATCTCGTCATTTTAAAAATTATATTTAGTAGTCCAAGTACCTAAAATATATCTTCCTCAGGGAACTTAAGCTGAGAACTAAAATTTAAGATATCCGAATGGTATTTCAGTGGTCCAGTCATTTTAAAAATTATATTTACTAGTCCAAGTACCTAAAATACATCTTCCTCAGGGAACTTAAGCTGAGAACTGAAATTTATGATACCTAGTACATATTTTAGAGATCTCGTCATTTAAAAAATTATATTTAGTAGTCCAGGTGCTTAAAAAACATCTTCCTCAGGGAACTTAAGCTGAGAACTGAAATTAAGGATACCTGGATTATATTTTAGAGATCCCGTCATTTTGAAAATTATATCTAGTAGTCCAGGTGCTTAAAAACCATCTTCCTCAGGGAACTTAAGCTGAGAACTGAAAATTTTTGATACCTAGTACATATTTTAGAGATCTCGTCATTTTGAAAATTATATTTAGTAGTCCAGGTGCATAAAAAACATCTTCCTCAGGGAACTTAAGCTGAGAACTGAAATTAAGGATACCTGGATTATATTTTAGAGATCCCGTCATTTTGAAAATTATATCTAGTAGTCCAGGTGCTTAAAAACCATCTTCCTCAGGGAACTTAAGCCGAGAACTGAAATTTATGATACCTAGTACATATTCTAGAGATCTCGTCATTTTAAAAATTATATTTAGTAGTCCAAGTACCTAAAATATATCTTCCTCAGGGAACTTAAGCTGAGAACTAAAATTTAAGATATCCGAATGGTATTTCAGTGGTCCAGTCATTCTAAAAATTATATTTACTAGTCCAAGTACCTAAAATACATCTTCCTCAGGGAACTTAAGCTGAGAACTGAAATTTATGATACCTAGTACATATTTTAGAGATCTCGTCATTTAAAAAATTATATTTAGTAGTCCAGGTGCTTAAAAAACATCTTCCTCAGGGAACTTAAGCTGAGAACTGAAATTAAGGATACCTGGATTATATTTTAGAGATCCCGTCATTTTGAAAATTATATCTAGTAGTCCAGGTGCTTAAAAACCATCTTCCTCAGGGAACTTAAGCTGAGAACTGAACATTTTTTATACCTAGTACATATTTTAGAGATCTCGTCATTTTGAAAATTATATTTAGTAGTCCAAGTACCTAAAATACATCTTCCTCAGGGAACTTAATCTGAGAACTAAAATTTAAGATATCCGAATGGTATTTCAGTGGTCCAGTCATTTTAAAAATTATATTTACTAGTCCAAGTACCTAAAATACATCTTCCTCAGGGAACTTAAGCTGAGAACTGAAATTTATGATACCTAGTACATATTTTAGAGATCTCGTCATTTAAAAAATTATATTTAGTAGTCCAGGTGCTCAAAAAACATCTTCCTCAGGGAACTTAAGCTGAGAACTGAAATTAAGGATACCTGGATTATATTTTAGAGATCCCGTCATTTTGAAAATTATATCTAGTAGTCCAGGTGCTTAAAAACCATCTTCCTCAGGGAACTTAAGCTGAGAACTGAAAATTTTTGATACCTAGTACATATTTTAGAGATCCTGTCATTTTGAAAATTATATTTAGTAGTCCAGGTGCTCAAAAAACATCTTCCTCAGGGAACTTAAGCTGAGAACTGAAATTAATGATACCTGGATTATATTTTAGAGATCCCGTCATTTTGAAAATTATATCTAGTAGTCCAGGTGCTTAAAAACCATCTTCCTCAGGGAACTTAAGCTGAGAACTGAAATTTATGATACCTAGTACATATTTTAGAGATCTCGTCATTTTAAAAATTATATTTAGTAGTCCAGGTGCTTAAAAAACATCTTCCTCAGGGAACTTAAGTTGAGAACAGAAAATTTATGATACCTAGTACATATTTTAGAGATCTCGTCATTTTAAAAATTATATTTAGTAGTCCAGGTGCTTAAAAAACAACTTCCTCAGGTAACTGAAGCAGAGTTGTGAAATTAAGGATACCTGGATTATATTTTAGAGATCCCGTCATTTTGAAAATTATATCCAGTAGTCCAGGTGCTTAAAAACCATCTTACTCAGGGAACTTAAGCTGAGAACTGAAATTTATGATACCTAGTACATATTTTAGAGATCTCGTCATTTTAAGAATTATAGTTAGTAGTCCAAGTACCTAAATACATCTTCCTCAGGGAACTTAAGCTGAGAACTAAAATTTAAGATATCCGAATGGTATTTCAGTGGTCCAGTCATTCTAAAAATTATATCTAGTAGTCCAGGTGCCTAAAATACATCTTCCTCAGGGAACTTAAGCCGAGAACTGAAATTTATGATACCTAGTACATATTTTAGAGATCTCGTCATTTTAAAAATTATATCTAGTAGTCCAGGTGCTTAAAAACCATCTTACTCAGGGAACTTAAGCTGAGAACTGAAAATTAAGGATACCTGGACTATATTTTAGAGATCCCGTCATTTTGAAAATTATATCTAGTAGTCCAGGTGCTTAAAAACCATCTTCCTCAGGGAACTTAAGCTGAGAACTGCAATTTATGATACCTAGTACATATTTTAGAGATCTCGTCATTTTAAAAATTATATTTAGTAGTCCAGGTGCTTAAAGAACATCTTCCTCAGGGAACTTAAGCTGAGAACTGAAATTTATGATACATTGTAAATAATTTAGAGATATCGTCATTATAAAAACTATATCTAGTAGTCCAGTTGCTTAAAAACCATCTTCCTCATGGAACTTAAGCTGAGAACTGAAATTTATGATACCTAGTACATATTTTAGAGATCTCGTCATTTTTAAAATTATATTTAGTAGTCCAAGTACCTAAAATACATCTTCCTCAGGGAACTTAATCTGAGAACTAAAATTTAAGATATCCGAATGGTATTTCAGTGGTCCAGTCATTTTAAAAATTATATTTACTAGTCCAAGTACCTAAAATACATCTTCCTCAGGGAACTTAAGCTCAGAACTGAAATTTATGATACCTAGAACATATTTTAGAGATCTCGTCATTTTAAAACTTATATCTAGTAGTCCAGGTGCTTAAAAACCATCTTCCTCATGGAACTTAAGCTGAGAACTGAACATTTTTTATACCTAGTACATATTTTAGAGATCTCGTCATTTTGAAAATTATATTTAGTAGTCCAAGTACCTAAAATACATCTTCCTCAGGGAACTTAAGGTGAAAACTAAAATTTAAGATATCCGAATGGTATTTCAGTGGTCCAGTGAGTATAAAAAATATATCTAGTAGTCCAGGTGCCTAAAATACATCTTCCTCAGGGATCTTAAGCCGAGAACTGAAATTTATGATACCTTGTACATATTATAGAGATCTCGTCATTTTAAAAATTATATTTAGTAGTCCAGGTGCTTAAAAAACATCTTCCTCAGGGAACTTAAGCTGAGAACTGAAATTAAGGATACCTGGATTATATTTTAGAGATCCCGTCATTTTGAAAATTATATCTAGTATTCCAGGTGCTTAAAAACCATCTTCCTCAGGGAACTTAAGCTGAGAACTGAAAATTATGATACCTAGTACATATTTTAGAGATCTCGTCATTTTTAAAATTTTATTTAGTAGTCCAGGTGCTTAAAAAACATCTTCCTCAGGGAACTTAAGATGAGAACTGAAATTTATGATACCTAGTACATATTTCAGAGATCTAGTCATTTTAAAAATTATATTTAGTAGTCCAAGTGCCTAAAATACATCTTCCTCAGGGAACTTAAGCTGAGAACTGAAATTTATGATACCTAGTACATATTTTAGAGATCTCGTCATTTTGAAAATTATATATAGTAGTCCAGGTGCTTAAAAACCATCTACCTCAGGGATCTTAAGCAGAGAACAGAAATTTAAGATACCTAGTATATATTATAGAGATCTCGTCATTATAAAAACTATATCTAGTAGTCCAGGTGCATAAAAACCATCATACTCAGGGAACTTAAGCTGAGAACTGAAATTAAGGATACCTGGATTATGTTTTAGAGATCCCGTCATTTTGAAAATTATATCTAGTAGTCCAGGTGCTTCAAACCCATCTTACTCAGGGAACTTAAGCTGAGAACTTAAATTTATGATACCTAGTACATATTTTAGAGATCTCGACATTTTGAAAATTATATCTAGTAGTCCAGGTGCTTAAAAACCATCTTCCTCAGGGAACTTAAGCTGACAACTGAAAATTTTTTACACCTAGTACATATTTTAGAGATCTCGTTATTTTGAATATTATATCTAGTAGTCCAGGTGCTTAAAAACCATCTTCCTCAGGGAACATAAGCTGAGAACTGAAATTAAGGATACCTGGATTATGTTTTAGAGAACCCGTCATTTTGAAAATTATTTCTAGTAGTCCATGTGCTTAAAAACAATCTTACTCAGGGAACTTAAGCTGAGAACAGAAAATTTTTTATACCTAGTATATATTTTAGAGATCTCGTCATTTTGAAAATTATATTTAGTAGTCCAGGTGCTTATAAAACAACTTCCTCAGGGAACCTAAGCTGAGAAGTTAAATTCATGATACCTGGATTATATTTTAGAGATCCCGTCATTTTGAAAATTATATCTAGTAGTCCAGGTGCTTAAAAACCATCTTACTCAGGGAACTTAAGCTGAGAACTGAAAATTTATGATACCTAGTACATATTTTAGAGATCTCGTCATTTTAAAAATTATATTTAGTAGTCCAAGTACCTAAAATATATCTTCCTCAGGGAACTTAAGCTGAGAACTAAAATTTAAGATATCCGAATGGTATTTCAGTGGTCCAGTCATTCTAAAAATTATATCTAATAGTCCAGGTGCCTAAAATACATCTTCCTCAGTGAACTTAAGTCAAGAACTGAAATTTATGATACCTAGTACATATTTTAGAGATCTCGTCATTAAAAAAATTATATCTAGTAGTCCAGGTGCTTAAAAAACATCTTCCTCAGGGAACTTAAGCTGAGAACTGAAAATTAAGGATACCTGGATTATATTTTAGAGATCCCGTCATTTTGAAAATTATATCTAGTAGTCCAGGTGCTTAAAAACCATCTTCCTCAGGGAACTTAAGCTGAGAACTGAAAATTGTGATACCTAGTACATATTTTAGAGATCTCGTCATTTTAAAAATTATATTTAGTAGTCCAGGTGCTTAAAAACCATCTTCCTCAGGGAACTTAAGCTGAGAACTGAAATTTATGATACCTAGTACATATTTTAGAGATCTCGTCATTTTAAAAATTATATCTAGTAGTCCAGGTGCTTAAAAACCATCTTCCTCAGGGAACTTAAGCTGAGTACTGAACATTTTATATACCTAGTACATATTTTAGAGATCTCGTCATTTTGAAAATTATATTTAGTAGTCCAAGTACCTAAAATACATCTTCCTCAGGGAACTTAAGCTGAGAACTAAAATTTAAGATATCCTAATGGTATTTCAGTGGTCCAGTCATTTTAAAAAATATATTAAGTAGTCCAAGTACCTAAAATACATCTTCCTCAGGGACCTTAAGCCGAGAACTGAAATTAATGATACCTCGAACCTATTCTAGAGATCTCGTCATTTTAAAACTTAAATATAGTAGTCCAGGTGCTTAAAAACCATCTTCCTCATGGAACTTAAGCTGAGAACTGAACATTTTTTATACCTAGTACATATTTTAGAGATCTCGTCATTTAAAAAATTATATTTAGTAGTCCAAGTACCTAAAATACATCTTCCTCAGGGAACTTAAGGTGAAAACTAAAATTTAAGATATCCGAATGGTATTTCAGTGGTCCAGTGAGTATAAAAAATATATCTAGTAGTCCAGGTGCCTAAAATACATCTTCCTCAGGGATCTTAAGCCGAGAACTGAAATTTATGATACCTAGTACATATTTTAGAGATCTCGTCATTTTAAAAATTATATTTAGTAGTCCAGGTGCTTAAAAAACATCTTCCTCAGGTAACTGAAGCAGAGAACTGAAATTAAGGATACCTGGATTATATTTTAGAGATCCCGTCATTTTGAAAATTATATCCAGTAGTCCAGGTGCTTAAAAACCATCTTCCTCAGGGAACTTAAGCCGAGAACTGAAATTTATGATACCTAGTACATATTTTAGAGATCTCGTCATTTTAAAAATTATAGTTAGTAGTCCAGGTGCTTAAAAAACATCTTCCTCAGGGAACTTAAGCTGAGAACTGAAATTTATGATACCTAGTACATATTTTAGAGATCTCGTCATTTAAAAAATTATATTTAGTAGTCCAAGTACCTAAAATACATCTTCCTCAGGGAACTTAAGCTGAGAACTGAAATTTATGATACCTAGTACATATTTTAGAGATCTCGTCATTTTGAAAATTATATCTAGTAGTCCAGGTGCTTAAAAACCATCTTCCTCAGGGAACTTAAGCTGAGAACTGAAATTTATGATACCTAGTACATATTTTAGAGATCTCGTCATTAAAAAAATTATATCTAGTAGTCCAGGTGCATAAAAAACATCATACTCAGGGAACTTAAGCTGAGAACTGAAATTAAGGATACCTGGATTATGTTTTAGAGATCCCGTCATTTTGAAAATTATATCTAGTAGTCCAGGTGCTTCAAACCCATCTTACTCAGGGAACTTAAGCTGAGAACTGAAATTTATGATACCTAGTACATATTTTAGAGATCTCGACATTTTGAAAATTATATCTAGTAGTCCAGGTGCTTAAAAACCATCTTCCTCAGGGAACTTAAGCTGAGAACTGAAAATTTTTTATACCTAGTACATATTTTAGAGATCTCGTCATTTGGAAAATTATATTTTGTAGTCCAGATGCTTAAAAAACATCTTCCTCAGGGAACATAAGCTGAGAACTGAAATTAAGGATACCTGGATTATGTTTTAGAGAACCCGTCATTTTGAAAATTATATCTAGTAGTCCATGTGCTTAAAAACCATCTTACTCAGGGAACTTAAGCTGAGAACTGAAATTTATGATACCTAGTACATATTTTAGAGATCTCGTCATTTTAAAAATTATATTTAGTAGTCCAGGTGCATAAAAAACATCTTCCTCAGGGAACTTAAGCTGAGAACTGAAATTTATGATACCCAGTACATATTTTCGAGATCTCGTCATTTTGAAAATTATATCTAGTAGTCCTGGTGTTTAAAAACCATCTTCCTCAGGGAACATAAGCTGAGAACTGAAAATTTTTGATACCTAGTACATATTTTAGAGATCTCGTCATTTTAAGAATTATATTTAGTAGTCCAAGTACCTAAATACATCTTCCTCAGGGAACTGAAGCTGAGAACTAAAATTTAAGATATCCGAATGGTATTTCAGTGGTCCAGTCATTCTAAAAATTATATCTAGTAGTCCAGGTGCCTAAAATACATCTTCCTCAGGGAACTTAAGCCGAGAACTGAAATTTATGATACCTAGTACATATTTTAGAGATCTCGTCATTTTAAAAATTATATTTAGTAGTCCAAGTACCTAAAATATATCTTCCTCAGGGAACTTAAGCTGAGAACTAAAATTTAACATATCCGAATGGTATTTCAGTGGTCCAGTCATTCTAAAAATTATATCTAGTAGTCCAGGTGCCTAAAATACATCTTCCTCAGGGAACTTAAGCTGAGAACTGAAATTAAGGATACCTGGATTATATTTTAGAGATCTCGTCATTTTGAAAATTATATCTAGTAGTCCAGGTGCTTAAAAACCATCTTCCTCAGGGAACTTAAGCTGAGAACTGAAAATTAAGATACCTAGTACATATTTTAGAGATCTCGTCATTTTAAAAATTATATTTAGTAGTCCAAGTACCTAAAATACATCTTCCTCAGGGAACTTAAGCTGAGAACTGAAATTTATGATACCTAGTACATATTTTAGAGATCTCGTCATTTTGAAAATTATATCTAGTAGTCCAGGTGCTTAAAAACCATCTTACTCAGGGAACTTAAGCTGAGAACTGAAAATTTTTGATACCTAGTACATATTTTAGAGATCTCGTCATTTTAAAAATTATATTTAGTAGTCCAAGTACCTAAAATACATCTTCCTCAGGGAACTTAAGCTGAGAACTAAAATTTAAGATATCCGAATGGTATTTCAGTGGTCCAGTCATTCTAAAAATTATATCTAGTAGTCCAGGTGCCTAAAATACATCTTCCTCAGGGAACTTAAGCTGAGAACTGAAATTAAGGATACCTGGATTATATTTTAGAGATCTCGTCATTTTGAAAATTATATCTAGTAGTCCAGGTGCTTAAAAACCATCTTCCTCAGGGAACTTAAGCTGAGAACTGAAAATTAAGATACCTAGTACATATTTTAGAGATCTCGTCATTTTAAAAATTATATTTAGTAGTCCAAGTGCCTAAAATACATCTTCCTCAGGGAACTTAAGCTGAGAACTGAAATTTATGATACCTAGTACATATTTTAGAGATCTCGTCATTTTAAAAATTATATTTAGTAGTCCAGGTGCTTAAAAAACCTCTTCCTCAGGGAACTTAAGCTGAGAACTGAAAATTAAGATACCTAGTACATATTTTAGAGATCTCGTCATTTTAAAAATTATATTTAGTAGTCCAAGTACCTAAAATACATCTTCCTCAGGGAACTTAAGCCGAGAACTGAAATTTATGAAACCTAGTACGTATTTTAGAGATCTCGTCATTTTAAAAATTATATTTAGTAGTCCAAACTCCTAAATTACATCTTCCTCAGGGAACTTAAGCTGAGAACTAAAATTTAAGATATCCGAATGGTATTTCAGTGGTCCAGTGAGTATAAAAAATATATCTAGTAGTCCAGGTGCCTAAAATACATCTTCCTCAGGGAACTTAAGCTGAGAACTGAAATTAAGGATACCTGGATTATATTTTAGAGATCCCGTCATTTTGAAAATTATATCTAGTAGTCCAGGTGCTTAAAAACCATCTTCCTCAGGGAACTTAAGCTGAGAACTGAAAATTAAGATACCTAGTACATATTTTAGAGATCTCGTCATTTTAAAAATTATATTTATTAGTCCAAGTACCTAAAATACATCTTCCTCAGGGAACTTAAGCTGAGAACTGAAATTTATGATACCTTGTACATATTTTAGAGATCTCGACATTTTGAAAATTATATCTAGTAGTCCAGGTGCTTAAAAACCATCTTCCTCAGGGAACTTAAGCTGAGAACTGAAAATTTTTGATACCTAGTACATATTTTAGAGATCTCGTCATTTTAAGAATTATATTTAGTAGTCCAAGTACCTAAATACATCTTCCTCAGGGAACTTAAGCTGAGAACTAAAATTTAAGATATCCGAATGGTATTTCAGTGGTCCAGTCATTCTAAAAATTATATCTAGTAGTCCAGGTGCCTAAAATACATCTTCCTCAGGGAACTTAAGCTGAGAACTGAAATTAAGGATACCTGGATTATATTTTAGAGATCTCGTCATTTTAAAAATTATATCTAGTAGTCCAGGTGCTTAAAAACCATCCTCCTCAGGGAACTTAAGCTGAGAACTGAAATTTATGATACCTAGTACATATTTTAGAGATCTTGTCATTTTGAAAATTATATCTAGTAGTCCAGGTGCTTAAAAACCATCTTCCTCAGGGAACATAAGCTGAGAACTGAAAATTTTTGATACCTAGTACATATTTTAGAGATCTCGTCATTTTAAGAATTATATTTAGTAGTCCAAGTACCTAAATACATCTTCCTCAGGGAACTTAAGCTGCGAACTAAAATTTAAGATATCCGAATGGTATTTCAGTGGTCCAGTCATTCTAAAAATTATATCTAGTAGTCCAGGTGCCTAAAATACATCTTCCTCAGGGAAGTTAAGCCGAGAACTGAAATTTTTGATACCTAGTACATATTTTAGAGATCTCGTCATTTTAAAAATTATATTTAGTAGTCCAAGTACCTAAAATACATCTTCCTCAGGGAACTTAAGCTGAGAACTAAAATTTAAAATATCCGAATGGTATTTCAGTGGTCCAGTCATTCTAAAAATTATATCTAGTAGTCCAGGTGCCTAAAATACATCTTCCTCAGGGAACTTAAGCTGACAACTGAAATTAAGGATACCTGGATTATATTTTAGAGATCTCGTCATTTTGAAAATTATATCTAGTAGTCCAGGTGCTTAAAAACCATCTTCCTCAGGGAACTTAAGCTGAGAACTAAAATTTAAGATATCCGAATGGTATTTCAGTGGTCCAGTCATTCTAAAAATTATATCTAGTAGTCCAGGTGCATAAAAACCATCTTCCTCAGGGAACTTAAGCTGAGAACTGAAAATTTTTGATACCTAGTACATATTTTAGAGATCTCGTCATTTTAAGAATTATATTTAGTAGTCCAAGTACCTAAATACATCTTCCTCAGGGAACTTAAGCTGAGAACTAAAATTTAAGATATCCGAATGGTATTTCAGTGGTCCAGTCATTCTAAAAATTATATCTAGTAGTCCAGGTGCCTAAAATACATCTTCCTCAGGGAACTTAAGCTGAGAACTGAAAATTAAGGATACCTGGACTATATTTTAGAGATCTCGTCATTTTGAAAATTATATCTAGTAGTCCAGGTGCTTAAAAACCATCTTCCTCAGGGAACTTAAGCTGAGAACTGAAAATTAAGATACCTAGTACATATTTTAGAGATCTCGTCATTTTAAAAATTATATATATTAGTCCAAGTACCTAAAATACATCTTCCTCAGGGAACTTAAGCCGAGAACTGAAATTTATGATACCTAGTAAATATTTTAGAGATCTCGTCATTTCAAAAATTATATTTAGTAGTCCAGGTGCTTAAAAAACATCTTCCTCAGGGAACTTAAGCTGAGAACTGCAATTTATGATACCTGGTACATATTTTAGAGATCTCGTCATTTTAAAAATTATATTTATCAGTCCAAGTACCTAAAATACATCTTCCTCAGGGAACTTAAGCCGAGAACTGAAATTTATGATACCTAGTACATATTTTAGAGATCTTGTCATTTTGAAAATTATATTTATTAGTCCAGGTGCTCAAAAAACATCTTCCTCAGGGAACTTAAGCTGAGAACTGAAATTTATGATACCTAGTACATATTTTAGAGATCTCGTCATTATAAAAACTATATCTAGTAGTCCAGGTGCTTAAAAACCATACTACTCAGGGAACTTAAGCTGAGAACTGAAATTAAGGATACCTGGATTATGTTTTAGAGATCCCGTCATTTTGAAAATTATATCTAGTAGTCCAGGTGCTTCAAACCCATCTTACTCAGGGAACTTAAGCTGAGAACTGAAATTAAGGATACCTGGATTATGTTTTAGAGAACCCCTCATTTTGAAAATTATATCTAGTAGTCCAGGTGCTTCAAACCCATCTTCCTCAGGGAACTTAAGCTGAGAACTAAAATTTAAGATATCCGAATGGGATTTCAGTGGTCCAGTCATTATCAAAATTATATCTAGTAGTCCAGGTGCCTAAAACACATCTTACTCAGGGAACTTAAGCCGAGAACTGAAATTTATGATACCTAGTAAATATTTTAGAGATCTCGTCATTTTAAAAATTATATTTAGTAGTCCAAGTAAATAAATACATCTTCCTCATGGAACTTAAGCTGCGAACTAAAATTTAAGATATCCGAATGGTATTTCAGTGGTCCAGTCATTCTAAAAATTATATCTAGTAGTCCAGGTGCCTAAAATACATCTTCCTCAGGGAACTTAAGCTGAGAACTGAAAATTAAGGATACCTGGACTATATTTTAGAGATCTCGTCATTTTGAAAATTATATCTAGTAGTCCAGGTGCTTAAAAACCATCTTCCTCAGGGAACTTAAGCTGAGAACTGAAAATTAAGATACCTAGTACATATTTTAGAGATCTCGTCATTTTAAAAATTATATATTTTAGTCCAAGTACCTAAAATACATCTTCCTCAGGGAACTTAAGCTGAGAACTGAAATTTATGATACCTAGTACATATTTTAGAGATCTCGTCATTTTAAAAATTATATTTAGTAGTCCAGGTGCTTAAAAAACATCTTCCTCAGGGAACTTAAGCTGAGAACTGCAATTTATGATACCTGGTACATATTTTAGAGATCTCGTCATTTTAAAAATTATATTTATTAGTCCAAGTACCTAAAATACATCTTCCTCAGGGAACTTAAGCTGAGAACTGAAATTAAGGATACCTGGATTATGTTTTAGAGATCCCGTCATTTTGAAAATTATATCTAGTAGTCCATGTGCTTAAAAACCATCTTACTCAGGGAACTTAAGCTGAGAACTGAAATTTATGATACCTAGTACATATTTTAGAGATCTCGTCATTTTAAAAATTATATCTAGTAGTCCAGGTGCTTAAAAATCATCTTCCTCAGGGAACTTAAGCTGAGAACTGAAATTTATGATACCTAGTACATATTTTAGAGATCTCGTCATTTTGAAAATTATATCTAGTAGTCCAGGTGCTTAAAAACCATCTTCCTCAGGGAACTTAAGCTGAGAACTAAAATTTAAGATATCCGAATGGTATTTCAGTGGTCCAGTCATTCTAAAAATTATATCTAGTAGTCCAGGTGCCTAAAATACATCTTCCTCAGGGAACTTAAGCCGAGAACTGAAATTTATGATACCTAGTACATATTTTAGAGATCTCGTCATTTTAAAAATTATATCTAGTAGTCCAGGTGCTTAAAAACCATCTTCCTCAGGGAACTTAAGCTGAGAACTGAAAATTAAGGATACCTGGACTATATTTTAGAGATCCCGTCATTTTGAAAATTATATTTAGTAGTCCAGGTACCTAAAATACATCTTCCTCAGCGAACTTAAGCTGAGAACTGATAATTAAGATACCTGGTACATATTTTAGAGATCTCGTCATTTAAAAAATTTTATTTAGTAGTCCAAGTACCTAAAATACATTTTCCTCAGGGAAGTTATGCTGAGAACTAAAATTTAAGATATCCGAATGGTATTTCAGTGGTCCAGTCATTTTAAAAATTATATTTACTAGTCCAAGTACCTAAAATACATCTTCCTCAGGGAACTTAAGCTGAGAACTGAAATTTATGATACCTAGAACATGTTTTAGAGATCTCGTCATTTTAAAAATTATATCTAGTAGTCCAGGTGCTTAAAAACCATCTTCCTCATGGAACTTAAGCTGAGAACTGAACATTTTTTATACCCAGTACATATTTTAGAGATCTCGTCATTTTGAAAATTATATTTAGTAGTCCAAGTACCTAAAATACATCTTCCTCAGGGAACTTAATCTGAGAACTAAAATTTAAGATATCCGAATGGTATTTCAGTGGTCCAGTGATTCTAAAAATTATATCTAGTAGTCCAGGTGCCTAAAATACATCTTCCTCAGGGAACTTAAGCCGAGAACTGAAATTTATGATTCCTAGTACATATTTTAGAGATCTCGTCATTTAAAAAAATATATTTAGTAGTCCAGGTGCTTAAAAAACATCTTCCTCAGGGAACTTAAGCTGAGAACTGAAATTAAGGATACCTGGATTATGTTTTAGAGATCCCGTCATTTTGAAAATTATATCTAGTAGTCCAGGTGCTTAAAAACCATCTTCCTCAGGGAACTTAAGCCGAGAACTGAAATTTATGATACCTAGTAAATATTTTAGAGATCTCGTCATTTTAAAAATTATAGTTAGTAGTCCAGGTGCTCAAAAAACATCTTCCTCAGGGAACTTAAGCTGAGAACTGCAATTTATGATACCTGGTACATATTTTAGAGATCTCGTCATTTTAAAAATTATATTTATCAGTCCAAGTACCTAAAATACATCTTCCTCAGGGAACTTAAGCCGAGAACTGAAATTTATGATACCTAGTACATATTTTAGAGATCTTGTCATTTTGAAAATTATATCTAGTAGTCCAGGTGCTTAAAAACCATCTTCCTCAGGGAACTTAAGCTGAGAACTGAAATTTATGATACCTAGTACATATTTTAGAGATCTCGTCATTATAAAAACTATATCTAGTAGTCCAGGTGCTTAAAAACTATCATACTCAGGGAACTTAAGCTGAGAACTGAAATTAAGGATACCTGGATTATGTTTTAGAGATCCCGTCATTTTGAAAATTATATCTAGTAGTCCAGGTGCTTCAAACCCATCTTACTCAGGGAACTTAAGCTGAGAACTGAAATTTATGATACCTAGTACATATTTTAGAGATCTCGACATTTTGAAAATTATATCTAGTAGTCCAGGTGCTTAAAAACCATCTTCCTCAGGGAACTTAAGCTGAGAACTGAAAATTTTTTATACCTAGTACATATTTTAGAGATCTCGTCATTTTGAAAATTATATTCAGTAGTCCAGATGCTTAAAAAACATCTTCCTCAGGGAACTTGAGCTGAGAACTGAAATTAAGGATACCTGGATTATGTTTTAGAGAACCCGTCATTTTGAAAATTATATCTAGTAGTCCATGTGCTTAAAAACAATCTTACTCATGGAACTTAAGCTGAGAACTGAAATTTATGATACCCAGGACATATTTTAGAGATCTCGTCATTTTAAAAATTATATCTAGTAGTCCAGGTGCTTAAAAACCATCTTCCTCAGGGAACTTAAGCTGAGAACTGAAATTTATGATATCCAGTACATATTTTAGAGATCTCGACATTTTGAAAATTATATCTAGTAGTCCAGGTGCTTAAAAACCATCTTCCTCAGGGAACTTAAGCTGAGAACTGAAAATTTATGATACCTAGTACATATTTTAGAGATCTCGTCATTTTAAGAATTATATTTAGTAGTCCAAGTACCTAAATACATCTTCCTCAGGGAACTTAAGCTGAGAACTAAAATTTAAGATATCCCAATGGTATTTCAGTGGTCCAGTCATTCTAAAAATTATATCTAGTAGTCCAGGTGCCTAAAATACATCTTCCTCAGGGAAATTAAGCCGAGAACTGAAATTTATGCACCATAGTACATATTTAAGAGAACTCGAAATTTTAAAAAGTATATTTAGTAGTCCAAGTACGTAAATACATCTTCCTCAGGGAACTTAAGCTGAGAACTAAAATGTAAGATATCCGAATGGTATTTCAGTGGTCCAGTCATTCTAAAAATTATATCTGGTAGTCCAGGTGCCTAAAATACATCTTCCTCAGGGAACTTAAGCCGAGAACTGAAATTTATGATACCTAGTACATATTTTAGAGATCTCGTCATTTTGAAAATTATATCTAGTAGTCCAGGTGCTTAAAAACCATCTTCCTCAGGGAACTTAAGCTGAGAACTGAAAATTAAGATACCTAGTACATATTTTAGAGATCTCGTCATTTTAAAAATTATATATATTAGTCCAAGTACCTAAAATACATCTTCCTCAGGGAACTTAAGCTGAGAACTGAAATTTATGATACCTAGTAAATATTTTAGAGATCTCGTCATTTTAAAAATTATATTTAGTAGTCCAGGTGCTTAAAAAACATCTTCCTCAGGGAACTTAAGCTGAGAACTGCAATTTATGATACCTGGTACATATTTTAGAGATCTCGTCATTTTAAAAATTATATTTATTAGTCCAAGTACCTAAAATACATCTTCCTCAGGGAACTTAAGCCGAGAACTGAAATTTATGATACCTAGTACATATTTTAAAGATCTTGTCATTTTGAAAATTATATCTAGTAGTCCAGGTGATTAAAAACTATCATACTCAGGGAACTTAAGCTGAGAACTGAAATTAAGGATACCTGGATTATGTTTTAGAGATCCCGTCATTTTGAAAATTATATCTAGTAGTCCAGGTGCTTCAAACCCATCTTACTCAGGGAACTTAAGCTGAGAACTGAAATTTATGATACCTAGTACATATTTTAGAGATCTCGACATTTTGAAAATTATATCTAGTAGTCCAGGTGCTTAAAAACCATCTTCCTCAGGGAACTTAAGCTGAGAACTGAAAATTTTTTATACCTAGTACATATTTTAGAGATCTCGTCATTTTGAAAATTATATTTAGTAGTCCAGATGCTTAAAAAACATCTTCCTCAGGGAACTTAAGCTGAGAACTGAAATTAAGGATACCTGGATTATGTTTTAGAGAACCCGTCATTTTGAAAATTATATCTAGTAGTCCATGTGCTTAAAAACCATCTTACTCAGGGAACTTAAGCTGAGAACTGAAATTTATGATACCTAGTACATATTTTAGAGATCTCGTCATTTTGAAAATTATATCTAGTAGTCCAGGTGCTTAAAAACCATCTTCCTCAGGGAACTTAAGCTGAGAACTGAAATTTATGATATCCAGTACATATTTTAGAGATCTCGTTATTTTGAATATTATATCTAGTAGTCCAGGTGCTTAAAAACCATCTTCCTCAGGGAACATAAGCTGAGAACTGAAAATTTTTGATACCTAGTACATATTTTAGAGATCTCGTCATTTTAAGAATTATATTTAGTAGTCCAAGTACCTAAATACATCTTCCTCAGGGAACTTAAGCTGAGAACTAAAATTTAAGATATCCGAATGGTATTTCAGTGGTCCAGTCATTCTAAAAATTATATCTAGTAGTCCAGGGGCCTAAAATACATCTTCCTCAGGGAACTTAAGCCGAGAACTGCAATTTATGATACCTGGTACATATTTTAGAGATATCGTCATTTTAAAAATTATATTTATTAGTCCAAGTACGTAAATACATCTTCCTCATGGAACTTTCGCTGAGAACTTAAATTTATGATATCCGTTTGCTATTTCAGTGGTCCAGTCATTCTAAAAATTATATCTAGTAGTCCAGGTGCCTAAAATACATCTTCCTCAGGGAACTTAAGCCGAGAACTGAAATTTATGATACCTAGTACATATTTTAGAGATCTCGTCATTTTGAAAATTATATCTAGTAGTCCAGGTGCTTAAAAACCATCTTCCTCAGGGAACTTAAGCTGAGAACTGAAAATTAAGATACCTAGTACATATTTTAGAGATCTCGTCATTTTAAAAATTATATTTAGTAGTCCAAGTACCTAAAATACATCTTCCTCAGGGAACTTAAGCTGAGAACTGAAATTTATGATACCTAGTACATATTTTAGAGATCTCGTCATTTTAAAAATTATATTTAGTAGTCCAGGTGCTTAAAAAACATCTTCCTCAGGGAACTTAAGCTGAGAACTGCAATTTATGATACCTGGTACATATTTTAGAGATCTCGTCATTTTAAAAATTATATTTATCAGTCCAAGTACCTAAAATACATCTTCCTCAGGGAACTTAAGCCGAGAACTGAAATTTATGATACCTAGTACATATTTTAAAGATCTTGTCATTTTGAAAATTATATCTATTAGTCCAGGTGCTTGAAAACCATCTTCCTCAGGGAACTTAAGCTGAGAACTGAAATTTATGATACCTAGTACATATTTTAGAGATCTCGTCATTATAAAAACTATATCTAGTAGTCCAGGTGCTTAAAAACCATCATACTCAGGGAACTTAAGCTGAGAACTGAAATTAAGGATACCTGGATTATGTTTTAGAGATTCCGTCATTTTGAAAATTATATCTAGTAGTCCAGGTGCTTCAAACCCATCTTACTCAGGGAACATAAGCTGAGAACTGAACTTTATGATACCTAGTACATATTTTAGAGATCTCGACATTTTGAAAATTATATCTAGTAGTCCAGGTGCTTAAAAACCATCTTCCTCAGGGAACTTAAGCTGAGAACTGAAAATTTTTTATACCTAGTACATATTTTAGAGATCTCGTCATTTTAAAAATTATATTTAGTATTTTAAAGAAGCTTAAAAAACATCGTCCTCAGGGAACTTAAGCTGAGAACTAAAATTTAAGATACCTGGATTATGTTTTAGAGAACCCGTCATTTTGAAAATTATATCTAGTAGTCCATGTGCTTAAAAACCATCTTACTCAGAGAACTTAAGCTGAGAACTGAAATTTATGATACCTAGTACATATTTTAGAGATCTCGTCATTTTAAAAATTATATCTAGTAGTCCAGGTGCTTAAAAACCATCTTCCTCAGGGAACTTAAGCTGAGAACTGAAATTTATGATACCTAGTACATATTTTAGAGATCTCGACATTTTGAAAATTATATCTAGTAGTCCAGGTGCTTAAAAACCATCTTCCTCAGGGAACTTAAGCTGACCACTGAAAATTTATGATACCTAGTACATATTTTAGAGATCTCGTCATTTTAAGAATTATATTTAGTAGTCAATGTATTTAAATACATATTCCTCAGGGAACTTAAGCTGAGAAATTAAATTTTAGTTATCCGAATGGGTTTTTAGTGGTACAGTCATTTTTAATATTATATCTAGTAGTCCAGGTGCCTAAAATACATCTTCCTCAGGGAACTTAAGCCGAGAACTGAAATTTATGATACCTAGTATATATTTTAGAGATCTCGTCATTAAAAAAATTATATCTAGTAGTCCAGGTGCTTAAAAACCTTCTTACTCAGGGAACTTAAGCTGAGAACTGAAATTAAGGATACCTGGATTATATTTTAGAGATCCCGTCATTTTGAAAATTATATCTAGTAGTCCAGGTGATTAAAAACCATCATACTCAGGGAACTTAAGCCGAGAACTGAAATTTATGATACCTAGTACATATTTTAGAGATCTCGTCATTTTGAAAATTATATCTAGTAGTCCAGGTGCTTAAAAACCATCTTCCTCAGGGAACTTAAGCTGACAACTGAAAATTAATATACCTAGTACGTATTTTAGAGATCTCGTCATTTAAAAAATTATATTTAGTAGTCCAGGTACCTAAAATACATCTTCCTCAGCGAACTTAAGCTGAGAACTGATAATTAAGATACCTAGTACATATTTTAGAGATCTCGTCATTTAAAAAATTTTATTTAGTAGTCCAAGTACCTAAAATACATTTTCCTCAGGGAAGTTATGCTGAGAACTAAAATTTAAGATAACCGAAAGGTATTTCAGTGGTCAAGTCATTTTAAAAATTATATTTAGTAGTCCAAGTACCTAAAATACATCTTCCTCAGGGAACTTAAGCTGAGAACTGAAATTTATGATACCTAGTACATATTTTAGAGATCTCGTCATTCTAAAAATTATATCTAGTAGTCCAGGTGCTTAAAAACCATCTTACTCAGGGAACTTAAGCTGAGAACTAAAATTTAAGATATCCGAATGGTATTTCAGTGGTCCAGTGAGTATAAAAAATATATCTAGTAGTCCAGGTGCCTAAAATACATCTTCCTCAGGGATCTTAAGCCGAGAACTGAAATTTATGATACCTAGTACATATTTTAGAGATCTCGTCATTTAAAAAATTATATTTAGTAGTCCAGGTGCTTAAAAAACATCTTCCTCAGGGAACTTAAGCTGAGAACTGAAATTAAGGATACCTGGATTATATTTTAGAGATCCCGTCATTTTGAAAATTATATCTAGTAGTCCAGGTGCTTAAAAACCATCTTCCTCAGGGAACTTAAGCTGAGAACTGAAAATTTTTGATACCTAGTACATATTTTAGGGATCTTGTCATTTTGAAAATTATATTTAGTAGTCAAGGTGCTTATAAAACAACTTCCTCAGGGAACTTAAGCTGAGAACTGAAATTAATGATACCTGGATTATATTTTAGAGATCCCGTCATTTTGAAAATTATATTAAGCAGTCCAGGTGCTTAAAATACATCTTCCTCATGGAACTTAAGCCGAGAACGGAAATTTATGATACCTAGTACATATTTTAGAGATCTCGTCATTTTAAAAATTATATTTAGTAGTCCAAGTACCTAAATACATCTTCCTCAGGGAACTGAAGCTGAGAACTAAAATTTAAGATATCCGAATGGTATTTCAGTGGTCCAGTCATTCTAAAAATTATATCTAGTAGTCCAGGTGCCTAAAATACATCTTCCTCAGGGAACTTAAGCCGAGAACTGAAATTTATGATACCTAGTACATATTTTAGAGATCTCGTCATTTTAAAAATTATATCTAGTAGTCCAGGTGCTTAAAAACCATCTTCCTCAGGGAACTTAAGCTGAGAACTGAAAATTAAGGATACCTGGACTATATTTTAGAGATCTTGTCATTTTGAAAATTATATCTAGTAGTCCAGGTGCTTAAAATCCATCTTCCTCAGGGAACTTAAGCTGAGAACTGATAATTAAGATACCTAGTACATATTTTAGAGATCTCGTCATTTAAAAAATGTTATTAAGTAGTCCAAGTACCTAAAATACATCTTCCTCAGGGAACTTAAGCTGAGAACTGAAATTTATGATACCTAGTATATATTTTAGAGATCTCGTCATTTTAAAAATTATATCTAGTAGTCCAGGTGCTTAAAAACCATCTTCCTCAGGGAACTTAAGCTGAGAACTGAAATTTATGATACCTAGTACATATTTTAGAGATCTCGTCATTTTAAAAATTATATCTAGTAGTCCAGGTGCTTAAAAACCATCTTCCTCAGGGAACTTAAGCTGAGAACTGAAATTTATGATACCTAGTACATATTTTAGAGATCTCGAAATTCTGAAAATTATATCTAGTAGTCCAGGTGCTTAAAAACCATCTTCCTCAGGGAACTTAAGCTGAGAACTGAAAACTAAGGATACCTGGACTATATTTTAGAGATCCCGTCATTTTGAAAATTATATTTAGTAGTCCAGATGCTTAAAAAACATCTTCCTCAGGGAACTTAAGCTGAGAACTGAAATTAAGGATACCTGGTTGATAGTGTAGAGATCCCGTCATTTTGTAAATTATATCTAGTAGTCCATGTGCTTAAAAACCATCTTACTCAGGGAACTTAAGCTGAGAACTGAAATTTATGATACCTTGTACATATTTTAGAGATCTCGTCATTTTAAGAATTATATTTAGTAGTCCAAGTACCTAAATACATTTTCCTCAGGGAAGTTATGCTGAGAACTAAAATTTAAGATATCCGAATGGTATTTCAGTGGTCCAGTCATTTTAAAAATTATATTTACTAGTCCAAGTACCTAAAATACATCTTCCTCAGGGAACTTAAGCCGAGAACTGAAATTTATGATACCTAGTACATATTTTAGAGATCTCGTCATTTTAAAAATTATATCTAGTAGTCCAGGTGCTTAAAAACCATCTTCCTCAGGGATCTTAAGCTGAGAACTGAAAATTTTTGATACCTAGTACATATTTTAGAGATCTCGTCATTTTGAAAATTATATTTAGTAGTCCAAGTACCTAAAATACATCTTCCTCAGGGAACTTAATCTGAGAACTAAAATTTAAGATATCCGAATGGTATTTCAGTGGTCCAGTGATTCTAAAAATTATATCTAGTAGTCCAGGTGCTTAAAATACATCTTCCTCAGGGAACTTAAGCCGAGAACTGAAATTTATGATTCCTAGTACATATTTTAGAGATCTCGTCATTTAAAAAATTATATTTATTAGTCCAGGTGCTTAAAAAACATCTTCCTCAGGGAACTTAAGCTGAGAACTGAAATTAAGGATACCTGGATTATGTTTTAGAGACACCGTCATTTTGAAAATTATATCTAGTAGTCCAGGTGCTTAAAATACATCTTCCTCAGGGAACTTAAGCTGAGAACTGAACATTTTTTATACCTAGTACATATTTTAGAGATCTCGTCATTTTGAAAATTATATTTAGTAGTCCAAGTACCTAAAATACATCTTCCTCAGGGAACTTAATCTGAGAACTAAAATTTAAGATATCCGAATGGTATTTCAGTGGTCCAGTGATTCTAAAAATTATATCTAGTAGTCCAGGTGCCTAAAATACATCTTCCTCAGGGAACTTAAGCCGAGAACTGAAATTTATGATTCCTAGTACATATTTTAGAGATCTTGTCATTTTGAAAATTATATTTAGTAGTCCAGGTGCTTAAAAAACATCTTCCTCAGGGAACTTAAGCTGAGAACTGAAATTTATGATACCTAGTACATATTTTAGAGATCTCGTCATTTTAAAAATTATATCTAGTAGTCCAGGTGCTTAAAAACCATCTTCCTCAGGGAACTTAAGCTGAGAGCTGAAAATTTTTTATACTTAGTACATATTTTAGAGATCTCGTCATTTTGAAAATTATATTTAGTAGTCCAGGTGCTTATAAAACATCTTCCTCAGGGAACTTAAGCTGAGAACTGAAATTAAGGATACCTGGATTATGTTTTAGAGAAACCGTCATTTTAAAAATTATATCTAGTATTCCATGTGCTTAAAAACCATCTTACTCAGGAACTTAAGCTGAGAACTGAAATTTATGATACCTAGTACATATTTTAGAGATCTCGTCATTTTAAGAATTATATTTAGTAGCCCAGGTACCTAAATACATCTTCCTCAGGGAACTTAAGCTGAGAACTAAAATCTAAGATATCCGAATGGTATTTCAGTGGTCCAGTCATTCTAAAAATTATATCTAGTAGTCCGGGTGCCTAAAATACATCTTCCTCAGGGAACTTAAGCCGAGAACTGAAATTTATGAAACCTAGTACATATTTTAGAGATCTCGTCATTTTAAAAATTATATTTAGTAGTCCAGGTGCTTAAAAGACATCTTCCTCAGGGAACTTAAGCTGAGAACTGAAATTAAGGTTACCTGGAATATATTTCAGAGATCCCGTCATTTCGAAAACTATATCTAGTAGTCCTGGTGCTTAAAAACCATCTTACTCAGGGAACTTAACCTGAGAACTGAGAATTTATGATACCTAGTACATATTTTAGAGATCTCGTCATTTTGAAAATTATATCTAGTAGTCCAGGTGCTTAAAAACCATCTTCTTCAGGGAACTTAAGCTGAGAACTGAAAATTAAGATACCTAGTACATATTTTAGAGATCTCGTCATTTAAAAAATTATATTTAGTAGTCCAAGTACCTAAAATACATCTTCCTCAGGGAACTTAATCTGAGAACTAAAATTTAAGATATCCGAATGGTATTTCAGTGGTCCAGTGAGTCTAAAAAATATATCTAGTAGTCCAGGTGCCTAAAATACATCTTCCTCAGGGAACTTAAGCCGAGAACTGAAATTTATGATACCTAGTACATATTTTAGAGATCTCGTCATTTTAAAAATTATATTTAGTAGTCCAGGTGCTTAAAAAACATCTTCCTCAGGGAACTTAAGCTGAGAACTGAAATTAAGGATACCTGGATTATATTTTAGAGATCCCGTCATTTTGAAAATTATATCTAGTAGTCCAGGTGCTTAAAAACCATCTTCCTCAGGGAACTTAAGCTGAGAACTGAAATTTATGATACCTAGTATATATTTTAGAGATCTCGTCATTTTGAAAATTATATCTAGTAGTCCAGGTGCTTAAAATACATCTTCCTCAGGGAACTTAAGCTGAGAACTGAAATTTATGATACCTAGTACATATTTTAGAGATCTCGTCATTTTGAAAATTATATCTAGTAGTCCAGGTGCTTAAAAACCATCTTCTTCAGGGAACTTAAGCTGAGAACTGAAAATTAAGATACCTAGTACATATTTTAGAGATCTCGTCATTTAAAAAATTATATTTAGTAGTCCAAGTACCTAAAATACATCTTCCTCAGGGAACTTAAGGTGAAAACTAAAATTTAAGATATCCGAATGGTATTTCAGTGGTCCAGTGAGTATAAAAAATATATCTAGTAGTCCAGGTGCCTAAAATACATCTTCCTCAGGGATCTTAAGCCGAGAACTGAAATTTATGATACCTAGTACATATTTTAGAGATCTCGTCATTTTAAAAATTATATTTAGTAGTCCAGGTGCTTAAAAAACATCTTCCTCAGGGAACTTAAGCTGAGAACTGAAATTAAGGATACCTGGATTATATTTTAGAGATCCCGTCATTTTGAAAATTATATCTAGTAGTCCAGGTGCTTAAAAACCATCTTCCTCAGGGAACTTAAGCTGAGAACTGAAAATTATGATACCTAGTACATATTTTAGAGATCTCGTCATTTTAAAAATTATATTTAGTAGTCCAGGTGCTTAAAAAACATCTTCCTCAGGGAACTTAAGCTGAGAACTGAAATTTATGATACCTAGTACATATTTTAGAGATCTCGTCATTTTAAAAATTATATTTATTAGTCCAAGTAACTAAAATACATCTTCCTCAGGGAACTTAAGCTGAGAACTGAAATTTATGATACCTAGTACATATTTTAGAGATCTTGTCATTTTAAAAATTATATCTAGTAGTCCAGGTAATTAAAAACCATCTTCCTCAGGGAACTTAAGCCGAGAACTGAACTTTATGATACCTAGTAAATATTTTAGAGATCTCGTCATTATAAAAACTATATCTAGTAGTCCAGGTGCTTAAAAACCATACTACTCAGGGAACTTAAGCTGAGAACTGAAATTAAGGATACCTGGATTATGTTTTAGAGATCCCGTCATTTTGAAAATTATATCTAGTAGTCCAGGTGCTTCAAACCCATCTTACTCAGGGAACTTAAGCTGAGAACTGAAATTTATGATACCTAGTACATATTTTAGAGATCTCGACATTTTGAAAATTATATCTAGTAGTCCAGGTGCTTAAAAACCATCTTCCTCAGGGAACTTAAGCTGAGAACTGAAAATTTTTTATACCTAGTACATATTCTAGAGATCTCGTCATTTTGAAAATTATATTTAGTAGTCCAGATGCTTAAAAAACATCTTCCTCAGGGAACTTAAGCTGAGAACTGAAATTAAGGATACCTGGATTATGTTTTAGAGAACCCGTCATTTTGAAAATTATATCTAGTAGTCCATGTGCTTAAAAACCATCTTACTCAGGGAACTTAAGCTGAGAACTGAAATTTATGATACCTAGTACATATTTTAGAGATCTCGTCATTTTGAAAATTATATCTAGTAGTCCAGGTGCTTAAAAACCATCTTACTCAGGGAACTTAAGCTGAGAACTGAAATTTATGATACCTAGTACATATTTTAGAGATCTCGACATTTTGAAAATTATATCTAGTAGTCCAGGTGCTTAAAAACATCTTCCTCAGGGAACTTAAGCTGAGAACTAAAATTTAAAATATCCGAATTGTATTTCAGTGGTCCAGTCATTCTAAAAATTATATCTAGTAGTCCAGGTGCCTAAAATACATCTTCCTCAGGGAACTTAAGCTGAGAACTGAAAATTAAGGATACCTGGACTATATTTTAGAGATCCCGTCATTTTGAAAATTATATCTAGTAGTCCATGTGCTCAAAAACCATCTTACTCAGGGAACTTAAGCTGAGAACTGAAATTTATGATACCTAGTACATATTTTAGAGATATCGTCATTTTAAAAATTATATTTAGTAGTCCAAGTGCCTAAAATACATCTTCCTCAGGGAACTTAAGCTGAGAACTGAAATTTATGATACCTAGTACATATTTTAGAGATCTCGTCATTTTAAAAATTATATTTAGTAGTCCAGGTGCTTAAAAAACATCTTCCTCAGGGAACTTAAGCTGAGAACTAAAATTTAAGATATCCGAATTGTATTTCAGTGGTCCAGTCATTCTAAAAATTATATCTAGTAGTCCAGGTGCCTAAAATACATCTTCCTCAGGGAACTTAAGCTGAGAACTGATAATTAAGGATACCTGGACTATATTTTAGAGATCTCGTCATTTTGAAAATTATATCTAGTAGTCCAGGTGCTTAAAAACCATCTTCCTCAGGGAACTTAAGCTGAGAACTGAAATTTATGATACCTAGTACATATTTTAGAGATCTCGTCATTTTAAAAATTATATTTAGTAGTCCAGGTGCTTAAAAAACATCTTCCTCAGGGAACTTAAGCTGAGAACTGAAATTTATGATACCTGGTACATATTTTAGAGATCTCGTCATTTTAAAAATTATATTTATCATTTCAAGTACCTAAAATACATCTTCCTGAGGGAACTTAAGCTTAGAAATGAAATTTATGATACCTAGTACATATTTTAGAGATCTTGTCATTTCGAAAATTATATCTAGTAGTCCAGGTGCTTAAAAATCATCTTCATAAGGGAACTTAAGCTGAGAACTGAAATTTATGATACCTAGTACATATTTTAGAGATCTCGTCATTATAAAAACTATATCTAGTAGTCCAGGTGCTTAAAAACCATCATACTCAGGGAACTTAAGCTGAGAACTGAAATTAAGGATACCTGGATTATGTTTTAGAGATCCCGTCATTTTGAAAATTATATCTAGTAGTCCAGGTGCTTCAAACCCATCTTACTCAGGGAACTTAAGCTGAGAACTGAAATTTATGATACCTAGTACATATTTTAGAGATCTCGATATTTTGAAAATTATATCTAGTAGTCCAGGTGCATAAAATCCATCTTCCTCAGGGAACTTAAGCTGAGAACTGAAAATTTTTTATACCTAGTACATATTCTAGAGATCTCGTCATTTTGAAAATTATATTTAGTAGTCCAGATGCTTAAAAAACATCTTCCTCAGGGAACTTAAGCTGAGAACTGAAATTAAGGATACCTGGATTATGTTTTAGAGAACCCGTCATTTTGAAAATTATATCTAGTAGTCCAGGTGCTTAAAAACCATCTTCCTCAGGGAACTTAAGCTGAGAACTGAAAATTAAGATACCTAGTACATATTTTAGAGATCTCGACATTGTGAAAATTATATCTAGTAGTCCAGGTGCCTAAAATCCATCTTCCTCAGGGAACTTAAGCTGAGAACTGAAAATTTTTTATACCTAGTACATATTTTAGAGATCTCGTCATTTTGAAAATTATATTTAGTAGTCCAGATGCTTAAAAAACATCTTCCTCAGGGAACTTAAGCTGAGAACTGAAATTAAGGATACCTGGATTATATTTTAGAGATCCCGTCATTTTGAAAATTATATCTAGTAGTCCAGGTGCTTAAAAACCATCTTGCTCAGGGAACTTAAGCTGAGAACTAAAATTTAAGATATCCGAATGGTATTTCAGTGGTCCAGTGAGTCTAAAAAATATATCTAGTAGTCCAGGTGCCTAAAATACATCTTCCTCAGGGAACTTAAGCCGAGAACTGAAATTTATGATACCTAGTACATATTTTAGAGATCTCGTCATTTTAAAAATTATATTTAGTAGTCCAGGTGCTTAAAAAACATCTTCCTCAGGGAACTTAAGCTGAGAACTGAAATTAAGGATACCTGGATTATATTTTAGAGATCCCGTCATTTTGAAAATTATATCTAGTAGTCCAGGTGCTTAAAAACCATCTTCCTCAGGGAACTTAAGCTCAGAACTGAAATTTATGATACCTAGTACATATTTTAGAGATCTCGTCATTTTAAAAATTATATTTAGTAGTCCAGGTGCTTAAAAAACATCTTCCTCAGGGAACTTAAGCTGAGAACTGAAATTTATGATACCTAGTTCATATTTTAGAGATCTCGTCATTTTAAAAATTATATTTATTGGTCCAAGTAACTAAAATACATCTTCCTCAGGGAACTTAAGCTGAGAACTGAAATTTATGATACCTAGTACATATTTTAGAGATCTTGACATTTTGAAAATTATATCTAGTAGTCCAGGTGCTTAAAAACCATCTTCCTCTGGGAACTTAAGCTGAGAACTGAAATTTATGATACCTAGTACACATTTTAGAGATCTCGTCATTATAAAAACTATATCTAGTAGTCCAGGTGCTTAAAAACCATCATACTCAGGGAACTTAAGCTGAGAACTGAAATTAAGGATACCTGGATTATGTTTTAGAGATCCCGTCATTTTGAAAATTATATCTAGTAGTCCAGGTGCTTCAAACCCATCTTACTCAGGGAACTTAAGCTGAGAACTGAAATTTATGATACCTAGTACATATTTTAGAGATCTCGACATTTTGAAAATTATATCTAGTAGTCCAGGTGCTTAAAAACCATCTTCCTCAGGGAACTTAAGCTGAGAACTGAAAATTTTTTATACCTAGTACATATTTTAGAGATCTCGTCATTTTGAAAATTATATTTAGTAGTCCAGATGCTTAAAAAACATCTTCCTCAGGGAACTTAAGCTGAGAACTGAAATTAAGGATACCTGGATTATGTTTTAGAGAACCCGTCATTTTGAAAATTATATCTAGTAGTCCATGTGCTTAAAAACCATCTTACTCAGGGAACTTAAGCTGAGAACTGAAATTTATGATACCTAGTACATATTTTAGAGATCTCGTCATTTTAAAAATTATATCTAGTAGTCCAGGTGCTTAAAAACCATCTTCCTCAGGGAACTTAAGCTGAGAACTGAAATTTATGATACCTAGTACATATTTTAGAGATCTCGTCATTTTGAAAATTATATCTAGTAGTCCAGGTGCTTAAAAAACATCTTCCTCAGGGAACTTAAGCTGAGAACTAAAATTTAAGATATCCGAATGGTATTTCAGTGGTCCAGTCATTCTAAAAATTATATCTAGTAGTCCAGGTGCCTAAAATACATCTTCCTCAGGGAACTTAAGCTGAGAACTGAAAATTAAGGATACCTGGATTATATTTTAGAGATCCCGTCATTTTGAAAATTATATCTAGTAGTCCAGGTGCTTAAAAACCATCTTACTCAGGAAACTTAAGCTGAGAACTGAAATTAAGGATACCTGGATTATATTTTTGAGATCCTGTCATTTTGAAAATTATATCTAGTAGTCCAGGTGCATAAAAACCATCTTCCTCAGGGAACTTAAGCTGAGAACTGAAATTTATGATACCTAGTACATATTTTAGAGATCTCGTCATTTTAAAAATTATATTTAGTAGTCCAGGTGCTTAAAAAACATCTTCCTCAGGGAACTTAAGCTGAGAACTAAAATTTAAGATATCCGAATGGTATTTCAGTGGTCCAGTCATTCTAAAAATTATATCTAGTAGTCCAGGTGCCTAAAATACATCTTCCTCAGGGAACTTAAGCCGAGAACTGAAATTAAGGATACCTGGATTATATTTTAGAGATCTCGTCATTTTGAAAATTATATCTAGTAGTCCAGGTGCTTAAAAACCATCTTCCTCAGGGAACTTAAGCTGAGAACTGAAATTTATGATACCTAGTACATATTTTAGAGATCTCGTCATTTTAAAAATTATATTTAGTAGTCCAGGTGCTTAAAAAACATCTTCCTCAGGGAACTTAAGCTGAGAACTGACAATTTATGATACCTAGCACATATTTTAGAGATCTCGTCATTTTAAAAATTATATTTATTGGTCCAAGTAACTAAAATACATCTTCCTCAGGGAACTTAAGCTGAGAACTGAAATTTATGATACCTAGTACATATTTTAGAGATCTAGACATTTTTAAAATTATATCTAGTAGTCCAGGTGCATAAAATCCATCTTCCTCTGGGAACTTAAGCTGAGAACTGAAATTTATGATACCTAGTACATATTTTAGAGATCTCGTCATTATAAAAACTATATCTAGTAGTCCAGGTGCTTAAAAACCATACTACTCAGGGAACTTAAGCTGAGAACTGAAATTAAGGATACCTGGATTATGTTTTAGAGATCCCGTCATTTTGAAAATTATATCTAGTAGTCCAGGTGCTTCCAACCGATCTTACTCAAGGGAACTTAAGCTGAGAACTGAAATTTATGATACCTAGTACATATTTTAGAGTTCTCGTTATTTTGTAAATTATATCTAGTAGTCCATGTGCTTAAAATACATCTTCCTCAGGGAACTTAATCTGAGAACTGAATATTTTTGATACCTAGTACATATTCTAGAGATCTCGTCATTTTGAAAATTATATTTAGTAGTCCAGATGCTTAAAAAACATCTTCCTCAGGGAACTTAAGCTGAGAACTGAAATTAAGGATACCTGGATTATGTTTTAGAGATGCCGTCATTTTGAAAATTATATCTAGTAGTCCAGGTGCTTAAAAAATTTCTTCCTCAGGGAACTTAAGCTGAGAACTGATAATTAATATACCTAGTACGTATTTTAGTGATCTCGACATTTTGAAAATTATATCTAGTAGTCCAGGTGCTTAAAAACCATCTTCCTCAGGGAACTTAAGCTGAGAACTGAAAATTTTTTATACCTAGTACATATTTTAGAGATCTCGTCATTTTGAAAATTATATTTAGTAGTCCAGATGCTTAAAAAACATCTTCCTCAGGGAACTTAAGCTGAGAACTGAAATTAAGGATACCTGGATTATGTTTTAGAGATCCCGTCATTTTGAAAATTATATCTAGTAGTCCAGGTGCTTAAAAACCATCTTCCTCAGGGAACTTAATCTGAGAACTAAAATTTAAGATATCCGAATGGTATTTCAGTGGTCCAGTGATTCTAAAAGTTATATCTAGTAGTCCAGGTGCTTAAAATACATCTTCCTCAGGGAACTTAAGCCGAGAACTGAAATTTATGATTCCTAGTACATATTTTAGAGATCTCGTCATTTTACAAATTATATTTTGTAGTCCAGGTGCTTAAAAAACATCTTCCTCAGGGAACTTAAGCTGAGAACTGAAATTAAGGATACCTGGATTATGTTTTAGAGATCCCGTCATTTTGAAAATTATATCTAGTAGTCCAGGTGCTTAAAATACATCTTCCTCAGGGAACTTAAGCCGAGAACTGAAATTTATGATACCTAGTACATATTTTAGAGATCTCGTCATTTTAAAAATTATATTTAGTAGTCCAGGTGCTTAAAAAACATCTTCCTCAGGGAACTTAAGCTGAGAACTGCAATTTATGATACCTGGTACATATTTTAGAGATCTCGTCATTTTAAAAATTATATTTATCAGTCAAAGTAACTAAAATACATCTTCCTCAGGGAACTTAAGCTGAGAACTGAAATTTATGATATCTAGTACATATTTTAGAGATCTTGACATTTTGAAAATTATATCTAGTAGTCCAGGTGCTTAAAAACCATCTTCCTCTGGGAACTTAAGCTGAGAACTGAAATTTATGATACCTAGTACACATTTTAGAGATCTCGTCATTATAAAAACTATATCTAGTAGTCCAGGTGCTTAAAAACCATCATACTCAGGGAACTTAAGCTGAGAACTGAAATTAAGGATACCTGGATTATGTTTTAGAGATCCCGTCATTTTGAAAATTATATCTAGTAGTCCAGGTGCTTCAAACCCATCTTACTCAGGGAACTTAAGCTGAGAACTGAAATTTATGATACCTAGTACATATTTTAGAGATCTCGACATTTTGAAAATTATATCTAGTAGTCCAGGTGCTTAAAAACCATCTTCCTCAGGGAACTTAAGCTGAGAACTGAAAGTTTTTTATACCTAGTACATATTCTAGAGATCTCGTCATTTTGAAAATTATATTTAGTAGTCCAGATGCTTAAAAAACATCTTCCTCAGGGAACTTAAGCTGAGAACTGAAATTAAGGATACCTGGATTATGTTTTAGAGAACCCGTCATTTTGAAAATTATATCTAGTAGTCCATGTGCTTAAAAACCATCTTACTCAGGGAACTTAAGCTGAGAACTGAAATTTATGATACCTTGTACATATTTTAGAGATCTCGTCATTTTAAAAATTATATCTAGTAGTCCAGGTGCTTAAAAACCATCTTCCTCAGGGAACTTAAGCTGAGAACTGAAATTTATGATACCTAGTACATATTTTAGAGATCTCGTCATTTTGAAAATTATATCTAGTAGTCCAGGTGCTTAAAAAACATCTTCCTCAGGGAACTTAAGCTGAGAACTAAAATTTAAGATATCCGAATTGTATTTCAGTGGTCCAGTCATTCTAAAAATTATATCTAGTAGTCCAGGTGCCTAAAATACATCTTCCTCAGGGAACTTAAGCCGAGAAGTGAAAATTTAGGATACCTAGATTATATTTTAGAGATCCCATCATTTTGAAAATTATATCTAGTAGTCCAGGTGCTTAAAAACCATCTTCCTCAGGGAACTTAAGCTGAGAACTGAAATTTATGATACCTAGTACATATTTTAGAGATATCGTCATTTTAAAAATTATATTTAGTAGTCCAAGTGCCTAAAATACATCTTCCTCAGGGAACTTAAGCTGAGAACTGAAATTTATGATACCTAGTACATATTTTAGAGATCTCGTCATTTTAAAAATTATATTTAGTAGTCCAGGTGCTTAAAAAACCTCTTCCTCAGGGAACTTAAGCTGAGAACTTAAATTTAAGATATCCGAATTGTATTTCAGTGGTCCAGTCATTCTAAAAATTATATCTAGTAGTCAAGGTGCATAAAATACATCTTCCTCAGGGAACTTAAGCTGAGAAGTGAAAATTAAGGATACCTGGACTATATTTTAGAGATCTCGTCATTTTGAAAATTATATCTAGTAGTCCAGGTGCTTAAAAAGCATCTTCCTCAGGGATCTTAAGCTGAGAACTGAAAATTAAGATACCTAGTACATATTTTAGAGATCTCGTCATTTTAAAAATTATATTTAGTAGTCCAAGTGCCTAAAATACATCTTCCTCAGGGAACTTAAGCTGAGAACTGAAATTTATGATACCTAGTACATATTTTAGAGATCTCGTCATTTTAAAAATTATATTTGGTAGTCCAGGTGCTTAAAAAACATCTTCCTCAGGGAACTTAAGCTGAGAACTAAAATATAAGATAACCGAATGGTATTTAAGTGGTCCAGTCATTCTAAAAATTATATCTAGTAGTCCAGGTGCCTAAAATACATCTTCCTAAGGGAACTTAAGATGAGATCTAAAATCTAAGATATCCGAATGGTATTTCAGTGGTCCAGTCATTCTTAAAATTATATCTAGTAGTCCAGGTGCCTAAAATACATCTTCCTCAGGGAACTTAAGCTGAGAACTGATAATTAAGGATACCTGGACTATATTTTAGAGATCTCGTCATTTTGAAAATTATATCTAGTAGTCCAGGTGCTTAAAAACCATCTTCCTCAGGGAACTTAAGCTGAGAACTGAAAATTAAGATACCTAGTACATATTTTAGAGATCTCGTCATTTTAAAAATTATATATATTAGTCCAAGTACCTAAAATACATCTTCCTCAGGGAACTTAAGCTGAGAACTGAAATTTATGATACCTAGTACATATTTTAGAGATCTCGTCATTTTAAAAATTATATTTAGTAGTCCAGGTGCTTAAAAAACATCTTCCTCAGGGAACTTAAGCTGAGAACTGCAATTTATGATACCTGGTACATATTTTAGAGATCTCGTCATTTTAAAAATTATATTTATTAGTCCAAGTACCTAAAATACATCTTCCTCAGGGAACTTAAGCTGAGAACTGAAATTTATGATACCTAGTATATATTTTAGAGATCTCGTCATTTTGAAAATTATATCTAGTAGTCCAGGTGCTTAGAAACCATCTTCCTCAGGGAACTTAAGCTGAGAACTGAAATTTATGATACCTAGTATATATTTTAGAGATCTCGTCATTATAAAAACTATATCTAGTAGTCCAGGTGCTTAAAAACCACCATACTCAGGGAACTTAAGCTGAGAACTGAAATTAAGGATACCTGGATTATATTTTAGAGATCGCGTCATTTTAAAAATTATATCTAGTAGTCCAGGTGCTTCAAACCCATCTTACTCAGGGAACATAAGCTGAGAACTGAAATTTATGATACCTAGTACATATTTTAGAGATCTCGACATTTTGAAAATTATATCTAGTAGTCCAGGTGCTTAAAATCCATCTTCCTCAGGGAACTTAAGCTGAGAACTAAAATTTAAAATATCCGAATTGTATTTCAGTGGTCCAGTCATTCTAAAAATTATATCTAGTAGTCCAGGTGCCTAAAATACATCTTCCTCAGGGAACTTAAGCTGAGAACTGATAATTAAGGATACCTGGACTATATTTTAGAGATCTCGTCATTTTGAAAATTATATCTAGTAGTCCAGGTGCTTAAAAACCATCTTCCTCAGGGAACTTAAGCTGAGAACTGAAAATTAAGATACCTAGTACATATTTTAGAGATCTCGTCATTTTAAAAATTATATCTAGTAGTCCAGGTGCCTGAAATAAATCTTCCTCAGGGAACTTAAGCTGAGAACTGAAAATTTTTTATACCTAGTACATATTTTAGAGATCTCGTCATTTTGAAAATTATATTTAGTAGTCCAGATGCTTAAAAAACATCTTCCTCAGGGAACTTAAGCTGAGAACTGAAATTAAGGATACCTGGATTATGTTTTAGAGAACCCGTCATTTTGAAAATTATATCTAGTAGTCCATGTGCTTAAAAACCATCTTCCTCAGGGAACTTAAGCTGAGAACTGAAATTTATGATACCTAGTACATATTTTAGAGATCTCGTCATTTTAAAAATTATATCTAGTAGTCCAGGTGCTTAAAAACCATCTTCCTCAGGGAACTTAAGCTGAGAACTGAAATTTATGATACCTAGTATATATTTTAGAGATCTCGTCATTTTGAAAATTATTATCTAGTAGTCCAGGTGCTTAAAAAACATCTTCCTCAGGGAACTTAAGCTGAGAACTGAAAATTAAGATACCTAGTACATATTTTAGAGATCTCGTCATTTTAAAAATTATATATATTAGTACAAGTACCTAAAATACATCTTCCTCAGGGAACTTAAGCTGAGAACTGAAATTTATGATACCTAGTACATATTTTAGAGATCTCGTCATTTTAAAAATTATATTTAGTAGTCCAGGTGCTTAAAAAACATCTTCCTCAGGGAACTTAAGCTGAGAACTGAAATTTAACATATCCGAATTGTATTTCAGTGGTCCAGTCATTCTAAAAATTATATCTAGTAGTCCAGGTGCCTAAAATACATCTTCCTCAGGGAACTTAAGCTGAGAAGTGAAAATTAAGGATACCTGGACTATATTTTAGAGATCTCGTCATTTTGAAAATTATATCGAGTAGTCCAGGTGCTTAGAAACCATCTTCCTCAGGGAACTTAAGCTGAGAAATGAAAAGTTCGATACCTAGTTGATATTTTAGAGATCTCGTCATTTTAAAAATTATATTTAGTAGTCCAAGTGCCTAAAATACATCTTCCTCAGGGAACTTAAGCTGAGAACTGAAATTTATGATACCTAGTACATATTTTAGAGATCTCGTCATTTTAAAAATTATATTTATTAGTCCAGGTGCTTAAAAAACCTCTTCCTCAGGGAACTTAAACTGAGAACTAAAATATAATATATCCGAATTGTATTTCAGTGGTCCAGTCATTCTAGAAAATTATATCTAGTAGTCCAGGTGCCTAAAATACATCTTCCTCAGGGAACTTAAGCTGAGAAGTGAAAATTAAGGATACCTGGACTATATTTTAGAGATCTCGTCATTTTGAAAATTATATCTAGTAGTCCAGGTGCTTAGAAACCATCTTCCTCAGGGAACTTCAGCTGAGATCTGAAAATTAAGATACCTAGTAGATATTTTAGAGATCTCGTCACTTTAAGAATTATATTTAGTAGTCCAAGTACCTAAATACACCTTCCTCAGGGAACTTAAGCTGAGAACTAAAATTTAAGATATCCGAATGGTATTTCAGTGGTCCAGTCATTCTAAAAATTATATCTAGTAGTCCAGGTGCCTAAAATACATCTTCCTCAGGGAACTTAAGCTGAGAACTGAAAATTAAGATACCTAGTACATATTTTAGAGATCTCGTCATTTTGAAAATTATATAGATTCGTCCAAGTGCCTAAAATACATCTTCCTCAGGGAACTTAAGCTGAGAACTGAAATTTATGATACCTAGTACATATTTTAGAGATCTCGTCATTTTAAAAATTATATTTAGTAGTCCAGGTGCTTAAAAAACATCTTCCTCAGGGAACTTAAGCTGAGAACTGCAATTTATGATACCTGGTACATATTTTAGAGATCTCGTCATTTTAAAAATTATATTTATTAGTCCAAGTACCTAAAATACATCTTCCTCAGGGAACTTAAGCCGAGAACTGAAATTTATGATACCTAGTACATATTTTAGAGATCTTGTCATTTTGAAAATTATATCTAGTAGTCCAGGTGCTTAAAAACCATCTTCCTCAGGGAACTTAAGCTGAGAACTGAAATTTATGATACCTAGTACATATTTTAGAGATCTCGTCATTATAAAAACTATATCTAGTAGTCCAGGTGCTTAAAAACCATCTTCCTCAGGGAACTTAAGCTGAGAACTGAAAATTAAGATACCTAGTACATATTTTAGAGATCGCGTAATTTTAAAAATTATATCTAGTAGTCCAAGTGCCTAAAATACATCTTCCTCAGGGAACTTAAGCTGAGAACTGAAATTTATGATACCTAGTACATATTTTAGAGATCTCGTCATTTTAAAAATTATATTTATTAGTCCAGGTGCTTAAAAAACCTCTTCCTCAGGGAACTTAAACTGAGAACTAAAATGTAAAATATCCGAATTGTATTTCAGTGGTCCAGTCATTCTAAAAATTATATCTAGTAGTCCAGGTGCCTAAAATACATCTTCCTCAGGGAACTTAAGCTGAGAAGTGAAAATTAAGGATACCTGGACTATATTTTAGAGATCTCGTCATTTTGAAAATTATATCTAGTAGTCCAGGTGCTTAAAAACCATCTTCCTCAGGGAACTTAAGCTGAGATCTGAAAATTAAGATACCTAGTAGATATTTTAGAGATCTCGTCACTTTAAGAATTATATTTAGTAGTCCAAGTACCTAAATACATCTTCCTCAGGGAACTTAAGCTGAGAAATAAAATTTAAGATATCCGAATGGTATTTCAGTGGTCCAGTCATTCTAAAAATTATATCTAGTAGTCCAGGTGCCTAAAATACATCTTCCTCAGGGAACTTAAGCTGAGAACTGAAAATTAAGATACCTAGTACATATTTTAGAGATCTCGTCATTTTAAAAATTATATATATTAGTCCAAGTACCTAAAATACATCTTCCTCAGGGAACTTAAGCTGAGAACTGAAATTTATGATACCTAGTACATATTTTAGAGATCTCGTCATTTTAAAAATTATATTTAGTAGTCCAGGTGCTTAAAAAACATCTTCCTCAGGGAACTTAAGCTGAGAACTGCAATTTATGATACCTGGTACATATTTTAGAGATCTCGTCATTTTAAAAATTATATTTATTAGTCCAAGTACCTAAAATACATCTTCCTCAGGGAACTTAAGCCGAGAACTGAAATTTATGATACCTAGTACATATTTTAGAGATCTTGTCATTTTGAAAATTATATCTAGTAGTCCATGTGCTTAAAAACCATCTTCCTCAGGGAACTTAAGCTGAGAACTGAAATTTATGATACCTAGTACATATTTTAGAGATCTCGTCATTATAAAAACTATATCTAGTAGTCCAGGTGCTTAAAAACCATACTACTCAGGGAACTTAAGCTGAGAACTGAAATTAAGGATACCTGGATTATGTTTTAGAGATCCCGTCATTTTGAAAATTATATCTAGTAGTCCAGGTGCTTCAAACCCATCTTACTCAGGAAACTTAAGCTGAGAACTGAAATTTTTTATACCTAGTAAATATTTTAGAGATCTCGACATTTAGACAATTATATCTAGTAGTCCAGGTGCCTAAAATACATCTTCCTCAGGGAACTTAAGCTGACAACTGAAAATTTTTTATACCTAGTACATATTTTAGAGATCTCGTTATTTTGAAAATTATATCTAGTAGTCCAAGTGCTTAAAAACCATCTTCCTCAGGGAACTTAAGCTGAGAACTGCAATTTATGATACCTAGTATATATTTTAGAGATCTCTTCATTTTAAAAATTATATTTAGTAGTCCAAGTACCTAAAATACATCTTCCTCAGGTAACTTAAGCCGAGAACTGAAATTTATGATACCTAGTACATATTTTAGAGATCTCGTCATTTTGAAAATTATATCTAGTAGTCCAGGTGCTTAAAAACCATCTTCCTCAGGGAACTTAAGCTGAGAACTGAAAATTTTTTATACCTAGTACATATTTTAGAGATCTCGTCATTTTAAAAATTATATTTAGTAGTCCAAGTGCCTAAAATACATCTTCCTCGGGGAACTTAAGCTGAGAACTGAAAATTTTTGATACCTAGTACATATTTTAGAGATGTCGTCATTTTACAAATTATATTTAGTAGTCCAAGTACCTAATATACATCTTCCTCATGGAACTTTAGCTGAGAACTGAAAATTAAGGATACCTGGACTATCTTTTAGAGATCTCGTCATTTTGAAAATTATATCTAGTAGTCCAGGTGCTTAAAAACCATCTTCCTCAGGGAACTTAAGCTGAGAACTGAAAATTAAGATACCTAGTACATATTTTAGAGATCTCGTCATTTTAAAAATTATATTTAGTAGTCCAAGTACCTAAAATACATCTTCCTCAGGGAACTTAAGCTGAGAACTGAAATTTATGATACCTAGTACATATTTTAGAGATCTCGTCATTTTAAAAATTATATTTAGTAGTCCAGGTGCTTAAAAAACATCTTCCTCAGGGAACTTAAGCTGAGAACTGCAATTTATGATACCTGGTACATATTTTAGAGATCTCGTCATTTTAAAAATTATATTTATTAGTCCAAGTACCTAAAATACATCTTCCTCAGGGAACTTAAGCTGAGAACTGAAATTTGTGATACCTAGTACATATTTTAGAGATCTTGTCATTTTGAAAATTATATCTAGTAGTCCAGGTGCTTAAAAACCATCTTCCTCAGGGAACTTAAGCTGAGAACTGAAATTTATGATACCTAGTACATATTTTAGAGATCTCGTCATTATAAAAACTATATCTAGTAGTCCAGGTGCTTAAAAACCATACTACTCAGGGAACTTAAGCTGAGAACTGAAATTAAGGATACCTGGATTATGTTTTAGAGATCCCGTCATTTTGAAAATTATATCTAGTAGTCCAGGTGCTTCAAACACATCTTACTCAGGGAACATAAGCTGAGAACTGAAATTTATGATACCTAGTACATATTTTAGAGATCTCGACATTTTGAAAATTATATCTAGTAGTCCAGGTGCTTAAAAACCATCTTCCTCAGGGAACTTAAGCTGAGAACTGAAAATTTTTTATACCTAGTACATATTTTAGAGATCTCGTCATTTTGAAAATTATATTTAGTAGTCCAGATGCTTAAAAAACATCTTCCTCAGGGAACTTAAGCTGAGAACTGAAATTAAGGATACCTGGATTATGTTTTAGAGAACCCGTCATTTTGAAAATTATATCTAGTAGTCCATGTGCTTAAAAACCATCTTACTCAGGGAACTTAAGCTGAGAACTGAAATTTATGATACCTAGTACATATTTTAGAGATCTCGTCATTTTAAAAATTATATATAGTAGTCCAGGTGCTTAAAAACCATCTTCCTCAGGGAACTTAAGCTGAGAACTGAAATTTATGATACCTAGTACATATTTTAGAGATCTCGACATTTTGAAAATTATATCTAGTAGTCCAGGTGCCTAAAATACATCTTCCTCAGGGAACTTAAGCTGACAACTGAAAATTTTTTATACCTAGTACATATTTTAGAGATCTCGTTATTTTGAAAATTATATCTAGTAGTCCAGGTGCTTAAAAACCATCTTCCTCAGGGAACATAAGCTGAGAACTGAAAATTAAGATACCTAGTACATATTTTAGAGATCTCGTTATTTTGAAAATTATATATATTAGTCCAAGTACCTAAAATACATCTTCCTCAGGGAACTTAAGCTGAGAACTGAAATTTATGATACCTAGTACATATTTTAGAGATCTTGTCATTTTGAAAATTATATCTAGTAGTCCAGGTGCCTAAAATACATCTTCCTCAGGGAACTTAAGCTGAGAACTGAAAATTTTTTATACCTAGTACATATTTTAGAGATCTCGTCATTTTGAAAATTATATTTAGTAGTCCAAGTACCTAATATACATCTTCCTCATGGAACTTTAGCTGAGAACTAAAATTTAAGATATCTGAATTGTATTTCAGTGGTCCAGTGAGTCTAAAAATTATATCTAGTAGTCCAGGTGCCTAAAATACATCTTCCTCATGGATCTTAAGCCGAGAACTGAAATTAAGGATACCTGGATTATATTTTAGAGATCTCGTCATTTTGAAAATTATATCTAGTAGTCCAGGTGCTTAAAAACCATCTTCCTCAGGGAACTTAAGCTGAGAACTGAAAATTATGATACCTAGTACATATTTTAGAGATCTCGTTATTTTGAAAATTATATATATTAGTCCAAGTTCATAAAATACATCTTCCTCAGGGAACTTAAGCCGAGAACTGAAATTTATGATACCTAGTACATATTTTAGAGATCTCGTCATTTTAAAAATTATATTTAGTAGTCCAGGTGCTTAAAAAACATCTTCCTCAGGGAACTTAAGCTGAGAACTGCAATTTATGATACCTGGTACATATTTTAGAGATCTCGTCATTTTAAAAATTATATTTATTAGTCCAAGTACCTAAAATACATCTTCCTCAGGGAACTTAAGCTGAGAACTGAAATTTATGATACCTAGTACATATTTTAGAGATCTTGTCATTTTGAAAATTATATCTAGTAGTCCAGGTGCTTAAAAACCATCCTCCTCAGGGAACTTAAGCTGAGAACTGAAATTTATGATACCTAGTACATATTTTAGAGATCTCGTCATTAAAAAAATTATATCTAGTAGTCCAGGTGCTTAAAAACCTTCTTACTCAGGGAACTTAAGCTGAGAACTGAAATTAAGGATACCTGGATTATATTTTAGAGATCCCGTCATTTTGAAAATTATTATCTAGTAGTCCAGGTGCTTAAAATACATCTTCCTAAGGGAACTTAAGCCGAGAACTGAAATTTATGATACCTAGTACATATTTTAGAGATCTTGTTATTTTGAAAATTATATCTAGTAGTCCAGGTGCTTAAAATCCATCTTCCTCAGGGAACTTAAGCTGAGAACTGAAATTTATGATACCTAGTACATATTTTAGAGATCTCGTCATTTTAAAAATTATATCTAGTAGTCCAGGTGCTTAAAAAACATCTTCCTCAGGGAACTTAAGCTGAGAACTGAAATTTATGATACCTAGTACATATTTTAGAGATCTCGACATTTTGAAAATTATATCTAGTAGTCCATGTGCTTAAAAACCATCTTCCTCAGGGAACTTAAGCTGAGAACTGAAAATTGTGATACCTAGTACATATTTTAGAGATCTCGTCATTTTAAAAATTATATCTAGTAGTCCAGGTGCTTAAAAACCATCTTCCTCAGGGAACTTAAGCTGAGAACTGAAATTTATGATACCTAGTACATATTTTAGAGATCTCGACATTTTGAAAATTATATCTAGTAGTCCATGTGCTTAAAAACCATCTTACTCAGGGAACTTAAGCTGAGAACTGAAATTTATGATACCTAGTACATATTTTAGAGATCTCGTCATTTTAAGAATTATATTTAGTAGTCCAAGTACCTAAATACATCTTCCTCAGGGAACTTAAGCTGAGAACTAAAATTTAAGATATCCGAATGGTATTTCAGTGGTCCAGTCATTCTAAAAATTATATCTAGTAGTCCAGGTGCCTAAAATACATCTTCCTCAGTGAACTTAATCCGAGAACTGAAATTTATGAAACCTAGTACATATTTTAGAGATCTCGTCATTTTAAAAATTATATCTAGTAGTCCAGGTGCTTAAAAACCATCTTCCTCAGGGAACTTAAGCTGAGAACTGAAAATTAAGGATACCTGGACTATATTTTAGAGATCCCGTCATTTTGAAAATTATATCTAGTAGTCCAGGTGATTAAAAACCATCATACTCAGGGAACTTAAGCCGAGAACTGAAATTTATGATACTAGTACATATTTTAGAGATCTCGTCATTTTGAAAATTATATCAAGTAGTCCAGGTGCTTAAAAACCATCTTCCTCAGGGAACTTAAGCTGACAACTGATAATTAAGATATCTAGTACGTATTTTAGAGATCTCGTCATTTAAAAAATTATATTTAGTAGTCCAGGTACCTAAAATACATCTTCCTCAGCGAACTTAAGCTGAGAACTGATAATTAAGATACCTAGTACATATTTTAGAGATCTCGTCATTTAAAAAATTTTATTTAGTAGTCCAAGTACCTAAAATACATTTTCCTCAGGGAAGTTATGCTGAGAACTAAAATTTAAGATATTCGAATGGTATTTCAGTGATCCAGTCATTTTAAAAATTATATTTACTAGTCCAAGTACCTAAAATACATCTTCCTCAGGGAACTTAAGCTGAGAACTGAATTTTATGATACCTAGTACATATTTTAGAGATCTCGTCATTTTAAAAATTATATCTAGTAGTCCAGGTGCTTAAAAACCATCTTCCTCAGGGAACTTAAGTTGAGAACTGAACATTTTTTATACCTAGTACATATTTTAGAGATCTCGTCATTTTGAAAATTATATTTAGTAGTCCAAGTACCTAAAATACATCTTCCTCAGGGAACTTAATCTGAGAACTAAAATTTAAGATATCCGAATGGTATTTCAGTGGTCCAGTGATTCTAAAAATTATATCTAGTAGTCCAGGTGCCTAAAATACATCTTCCTCAGGGAACTTAAGCCGAGAACTGAAATTTATGATTCCTAGTACATATTTTAGAGATCTCGTCATTTAAAAAAATATATTTAGTAGTCCAGGTGCTTAAAAAACATCTTCCTCAGGAAACTTAAGCTGAGAACTGAAATTAAGGATACCTGGATTATGTTTTAGAGATCTCGTTATTTTGAATATTATATCTAGTAGTCCAGGTGCTTAAAAACCATCTTCCTCAGGGAACATAAGCTGAGAACTGAAAATTTTTGATACCTAGTACATATTTTAGAGATCTAGTCATTTTGAAAATTATATTTAGTAGTCCAGGTACTTAAAAAATTTCTTCCTCAGGGAACTTAAGCTGAGAACTGAAATTTATGATACCTAGTACATATGTTAGAGATCTCGTCATTTTAAAAATTATATCTAGTAGTCCAGGTGCTTAAAAACCATCTTCCTCAGGGAACTTAAGTTGAGAACTTAAAATTTTTTATACCTAGTACATATTTTAGAGATCTCGTCATTTTGAAAATTATATTTAGTACTCCAGGTGCTTAAAATACATCTTCCTCAGGGAACTTAAGCTGAGAACTGAAAATTTTTGATACCTGGATTATATTTTAGAGATCCCGTCATTTTGAAAATTATATCTAGTAGTCCAGGTGCTTAAAAACCATCTTACTCAGGGAACTTAAGCTGAGAACTGAAATTTATGATACCTAGTACATATTTTAGAGATCTCGTCATTTTAAGAATTATAGTTAGTAGTCCAAGTACCTAAATACATCTTCCTCAGGGAACTTAAGCTGAGAACTAAAATTTAAGATATCCGAATGGTATTTCAGTGGTCCAGTCATTCTAAAAATTATATCTAGTAGTCCAGGTGCCTAAAATACATCTTCCTCAGGGAACTTAAGCCGAGAACTGAAATTTATGATACCTAGTACATATTTTAGAGATCTCGTCATTTTAAAAATTATATCTAGTAGTCCAGGTGCTTAAAAACCATCTTCCTCAGGGAACTTAAGCTGAGAACTGAACATTTTTTATACCTAGTACATATTTTAGAGATCTCGTCATTTTAAAAATTATATTTAGTAGTCCAAGTACCTAAAATACATCTTCCTCAGGGAACTTAAGCTGAGAACTAAAATTTAAGATATCCGAATGGTATTTCAGTGGTCCAGTGAGTCTAAAAAATATATCTAGTAGTCCAGGTGCCTAAAATACATCTTCCTCAGGGATCTTAAGCCGAGAACTGAAATTTATGATACCTAGTACATATTTTAGAGATCTCGTCATTTTAAAAATTATATTTAGTAGTCCAGGTGCTTAAAAAACAACTTCCTCAGGTAACTGAAGCAGAGATGTGAAATTAAGGATACCTGGATTATATTTTAGAGATCCCGTCATTTTGAAAATTATATCTAGTAGTCCAGGTGCTTAAAAACCATCTTACTCAGGGAACTTAAGCTGAGAACTGAAAATTTTTGATACCTAGTACATATTCTAGAGATCTTGTCATTTTGAAAATTATATTTAGTAGTCCAGGTACTTAAAAAATTTCTTCCTCAGGGAACTTAAGCTGAGAACTGAAATTTATGATACCTAGTACATATGTTAGAGATCTCGTCATTTTAAAAATTATATCTAGTAGTCCAGGTGCTTAAAAACCATCTTCCTCAGGGAACTTAAGTTGAGAACTGAAAATTTTTTATACCTAGTACATATTTTAGAGATCTCGTCATTTTGAAAATTATATTTAGTAGTCCAGGTGCTCAAAAAACATCTTCCTCATGGAACTTAAGCTGAGAATTGAAATTAATGATACCTGGATTATATTTTAGAGATCCCGTCATTTTGAAAATTATATTTAGTAGTCCAGGTGCTTAAAAACCATCTTACTCAGGGAACTTAAGCTGAGAACTGAAATTTATGATACCTAGTACATATTTTAGAGATCTCGTCATTTTAAGAATTATAGTTAGTAGTCCAAGTACCTAAATACATCTTCCTCAGGGAACTTAAGCTGAGAACTAAAATTTAAGATATCCGAATGGTATTTCAGTGGTCCAGTCATTCTAAAAATTATATCTAGTAGTCCAGGTGCCTAAAATACATCTTCCTCAGGGAACTTAAGCTGAGAACTGAAAATTAAGGATACCTGGACTATATTTTAGAGATCCCGTCATTTTGAAAATTATATCTAGTAGTCCAGGTGCTTAAAAACCATCTTCCTCAGGGAACTTAAGCTGAGAACTGAAAATTAAGATACCTAGTACATATTTTAGAGATCTCGTCATTTTAAAAATTATATATATTAGTCCAAGTACCTAAAATACATCTTCCTCAGGGAACTTAAGCTGAGAACTGAAATTTATGATACCTAGTACATATTTTAGAGATCTCGTCATTTTAAAAATTATATTTAGTAGTCCAGGTGCTTAAAAAACATCTTCCTCAGGGAACTTAAGCTGAGAACTGAAATTTATGATACCTAGTACATATTCTAGAGATCTCGTCATTTTAAAAATTATATTTATTAGTCCAAGTACCTAAAATACATCTTCCTCAGGGAACTTAAGCTGAGAACTGAAATTTATGATACCTAGTACATATTTTAGAGATCTTGTCATTTTGAAAATTATATCTAGTAGTCCAGGTGCTTAAAAACCATCCTCCTCAGGGAACTTAAGCTGAGAACTGAAATTTATGATACCTAGTACATATTTTAGAGATCTCGTCATTATAAAAACTATATCTAGTAGTCCAGGTGCTTAAAAACCATCATACTCAGGGAACTTAAGCTGAGAACTGAAATTAAGGATACCTGGATTATGTTTTAGAGATCCCGTCATTTTGAAAATTATATCTAGTAGTCCAGGTGCTTCAAACCCATCTTACTCAGGGAACATAAGCTGAGCACTGAAATTTATGATACCTAGTACATATTTTAGAGATCTCGACATTTTGAAAATTATATCTAGTAGTCCAGGTGCTTAAAAACCATCTTCCTCAGGGAACTTAAGCTGAGAACTGAAAATTTTTTATACCTAGTACATATTTTAGAGATCTCGTCATTTTGAAAATTATATTTAGTAGTCCAGATGCTTAAAAAACATCTTCCTCAGGGAACTTAAGCTGAGAACTGAAATTAAGGATACCTGGATTATGTTTTAGAGAACCCGTCATTTTGAAAATTATATCTAGTAGTCCATGTGCTTAAAAACCATCTTACTCAGGGAACTTAAGCTGAGAACTGAAATTTATGATACCTAGTACATATTTTAGAGATCTTGTCATTTTGAAAATTATATCTAGTAGTCCAGGTGCTTAAAAACCATCCTCCTCAGGGAACTTAAGCTGAGAACTGAAATTTATGATACCTAGTACATATTTTAGAGATCTCGTCATTTTGAAAATTATATCTAGTAGTCCAGGTGCTTAAAAACCATCTTCCTCAGGGAACTTAAGCTGAGAACTGAAATTTATGATACCTAGTACATATTTTAGAGATCTCGTCATTTTAAGAATTATATTTAGTAGTCCAAGTACCTAAATACATCTTCCTCAGGGAACTTAAGCTGAGAACTAAAATTTAAGATATCCGAATGGTATTTCAGTGGTCCAGTCATTCTAAAAATTATATCTAGTAGTCCAGGTGCCTAAAATACATCTTCCTCAGGGAACTTAAGCCGAGAACTGAAATTTATGAAACCTAGTACATATTTTAGAGATCTCGTCATTTTAAAAATTATATCTAGTAGTCCAGGTGCTTAAAAACCATCTTCCTCAGGGAACTTAAGCTGAGAACTGAAAATTAAGGATACCTGGACTATATTTTAGAGATCCCGTCATTTTGAAAATTATATCTAGTAGTCCAGGTGATTAAAAACCATCATACTCAGGGAACTTAAGCCGAGAACTGAAATTTATGATACCTAGTACATATTTTAGAGATCTCGTCATTTTGAAAAATATATCGAGTAGTCCAGGTGCATAAAATCCATCGTCCTCAGGGAACTTCAGCTGTCAACTGATAATTAAGATACCTAGTACGTATTTTAGAGATCTCGTCATTTAAAAAATTATATTTAGTAGTCCAGGTACCTAAAATACATCTTCCTCAGCGAACTTAATCTGAGAACTGATAATTAAGATACCTAGTACATATTTTAGAGATCTCGTCATTTAAAAAATTTTATTTAGTAGTCCAAGTACCTAAAATACATTTTCCTCAGGGAAGTTATGCTGAGAACTAAAATTTAAGATATTCGAATGGTATTTCAGTGATCCAGTCATTTTAAAAATTATATTTACTAGTCCAAGTACCTAAAATACATCTTCCTCAGGAAACTTAAGCTGAGAACTGAATTTTATGATACCTAGTTCATATTTTAGAGATCCCGTCATTTTCAAAATTATATCTAGTAGTCCAGGTGCTAAAAAACCATCTTCCTCAGGGAACTTAAGCTGAGAACTGAACATTAAGATACCTAGTACATATTTTAGAGATCTCGTCATTTTGAAAATTATATTTAGTAGTCCAAGTACCTAAAATACATCTTCCTCAGGGAACTTAAGCTGAGAACTAAAATTTAAGATATCCGAATGGTATTTCAGTGGTCCAGTGAGTCTAAAAAATATATCTAGTAGTCCAGGTGCCTAAAATACATCTTCCTCAGGGAACTTAAGCCGAGAACTGAAATTTATGATTCCTAGTACATATTTTAGAGATCTCGTCATTTTGAAAATTATATTTAGTAGTCCAGGTGCTTAAAAAACATCTTCCTCAGGGAACTTAAGCTGAGAACTGAAATTAAGGATACCTGGATTATGTTTTAGAGATCCCGTCATTTTGAAAATTATATCTAGTAGTCCAGGTGCTTAAAAACCATCTTCCTCAGGGAACTTAAGCTGAGAACTGAAAATTTTTTATACCTAGTACATATTTTAGAGATCTTGTCATTTTGAAAATTATATTTAGTAGTCCAGGTACTTAAAAAATTTCTTCCTCAGGGAACTTAAGCTGAGAACTGAAATTTATGATACCTAGTACATATGTTAGAGATCTCGTCATTTTATAAATTATATCTATGAGTCCCTGTGCTTAAAAACCCTCGTCCTCAGGGAACTTAAGTTGAGAACTGAAAATTTTTTATACCTAGTACATATTTTAGAGATCTCGTCATTTTGAAAATTATATTTAGTACTCCAGGTGCTTATAAAACATGTTCCTCAGGGAACTTAAGCTGAGAAGTGAAATTAATGATACCTGGATTATATTTTAGAGATCCCGTCATTTTGAAAATTATATCTAGTAGTCCACGTGCTTAAAAACCATCTTACTCAGGGAACTTAAGCTGAGAACTGAAATTTATGATACCTAGTACATATTTTAGAGATCTCGTCATTTTAAGAATTATATTTAGTAGTCCAAGTACCTAAATACATCTTCCTCAGGGAACTTAAGCTGAGAACTAAAATTTAAGATATCCGAATGGTATTTCAGTGGTCCAGTCATTCTAAAAATTATATCTAGTAGTCCAGGTGCCTAAAATACATCTTCCTCAGGGAACTTAAGCCGAGAACTGAAATTTATGATACCTAGTACATATTTTAGAGATCTCGTCATTTTAAAAATTATATCTAGTAGTCCAGGTGCTTAAAAACCATCTTCCTCAGGGAACTTAAGCCGAGAACTGAAATTTTTTATACCTAGTACATATTTTAGAGATCTCGTCATTTTAAAAATTATATTTAGTAGTCCAAGTACCTAAAATACATCTTCCTCAGGGAACTTAAGCTGAGAACTAAAATTTAAGATATCCGAATGGTATTTCAGTGGTCCAGTGAGTCTAAAAAATATATCTAGTAGTCCAGGTGCCTAAAATACATCTTCCTCAGGGATCTTAAGCCGAGAACTGAAATTTATGATACCTAGTACATATTTTAGAGATCTCGTCATTTTAAAAATTATATTTAGTAGTCCAGGTGCTTAAAAAACATCTTCCTCAGGTAACTGAAGCAGAGAACTGAAATTAAGGATACCTGGATTATATTTTAGAGATCCCGTCATTTTGAAAATTATATCCAGTAGTCCAGGTGCTTAAAAACCATCTTACTCAGGGAACTTAAGCTGAGAACTGAAAATTTTTGATACCTAGTACATATTTTAGAGATCTCGTCATTTAAAAAATTATATTTAGTAGTCCAGGTACTTAAAAAATTTCTTCCTCAGGGAACTTAAGCTGAGAACTGAAATTTATGATACCTAGTACATATGTTAGAGATCTCGTCATTTTAAAAATTATATCTAGTAGTCCAGACGCTTAAAAACCATCTTCCTCAGGGAACTTAAGCTGAGAACTGAAAATTTTTGATACCTAGTACATATTTTAGAGATCTCGTCATTTTGAAAATTATATTTAGTAGTCCAGGTGCTCATTAAACATCTTCCTGAGGGAACTTTAGCTGAGAACTGAAATTAATGATACCTGGTTTATATTTTAGAGATCCCGTCATTTTGAAAATTATATCTAGTAGTCCAGGTGCTTAAAAACCATCTTACTGAGGGAACTTAAGCTGAGAACTGAAATTTATGATTCCTAGTACATATTTTAGAGATCTCGTCATTTTAAGAATTATATTTAGTAGTCCAAGTACCTAAATACATCTTCCTCAGGGAACTTAAGCTGAGAACTAAAATTTAAGATATCCGAATGGTATTTCAGTGGTCCAGTCATTCTAAAAATTATATCTAGTAGTCCAGGTGCCTAAAATACATCTTCCTCAGGGAACTTAAGCCGAGAACTGAAATTTATGAATACTAGTACATATTTTAGAGATCTCGTCATTTTAAAAATTATATCTAGTAGTCCAGGTGCTTAAAAACCATCTTCCTCAGGGAACTTAAGCTGAGAACTGAAAATTAAGGATACCTGGACTATATTTTAGAGATCCCGTCATTTTGAAAATTATATCTCGTCGTCCAGGTGCTTAATATCCAACTTGCTCCGTGAACTTAAGCTGAGATCTGATTATTTAGATACCTAGTACATATTTTAGAGATCTCGTCATTTAAAAAATTATTTAGTAGTCCAGGTGCTTAAAAAACATCTTCCTCAGGGAACTTAAGCTGAGAACTGAAATTAAGGATACCTGGATTATATTTTAGAGATCCCGTCATTTTGAAAATTATATCTAGTAGTCCAGGTGCTTAAAAACCATCTTCCTCAGGGAACTTAAGCTGAGAACTGAAATTTATGATACCTAGTACATATTTTAGAGATCTCGTCATTTTAAAAATTATATCTAGTAGTCCAGGTGCTTAAAAACCATCTTCCTCAGGGAACTTAAGCTGAGAACTGAAATTTATGATACCTAGTACATATTTTAGAGATCTCGACATTTTGAAAATTATATCTAGTAGTCCAGGTGCTTAAAAACCATCTTCCTCAGGGAACTTAAGCTGAGAACTGAAAGTTTTTTATACCTAGTACATATTTTAGAGATCTCGTCATTTTGAAAATTATATTTAGTAGTCCAGATGCTTAAAAAACATCTTCCTCAGGGAACTTAAGCTGAGAACTGAAAATTAAGGATACCTGGACTATATTTTAGAGATCCCGTCATTTTGAAAATTATATCTAGTAGTCCAGGTGCTTAAAAACCATCATACTCAGGGAACTTAAGCCGAGAACTGAAATTTATGATACTAGTACATATTTTAGAGATCTCGTCATTTTGAAAATTATATGTAGTAGTCCAGGTGCTTAAAAACCATCTTCCTCAGGGAACATAAGCTGAGAACTGATAATTAAGATACCTAGTACATATTTTAGAGATCTCGTCATTTAAAAAATTATATTTAGTAGTCCAAATACCTAAAATACATCTTCCTCAGGGAACTTAATCTGAGAACTGATAATTAAGATACCTAGTACGTATTTTAGAGATCTCGTCATTTAAAAAATTTTATTTAGTAGTCCAAGTACCTAAAATACATTTTCCTCAGGGAAGTTATGCTGAGAACTAAAATTTAAGATATTCGAATGGTATTTCAGTGGTCCAGTCATTTTAAAAATTATATTTACTAGTCCAAGTACCTAAAATACATCTTCCTCAGGGAACTTAAGCTGAGAACTGAAATTTATGATACCTAGTACATATTTTAGAGATCTCGTCATTTTAAAAATTATATCTAGTAGTCCAGGTGCTTAAAAACCATCTTCCTCATGGAACTTAAGCTGAGAACTGAACATTTTTTATACCTAGTACATATTTTAGAGATCTCGTCATTTTAAAAATTATATTTAGTAGTCCAAGTACCTAAAATACATCTTCCTCAGGGAACTTAAGCTGAGAACTAAAATTTAAGATATCCGAATGGTATTTCAGTGGTCCAGTGAGTCTAAAAAATATATCTAGTAGTCCAGGTGCTTAAAAACCATCTTCCTCAGGGAACTTAAGCTGAGAACTGAAAATTTTTGATACCTAGTACATATTTTAGAGATCTCGTCATTTTGAAAATTATATTTAGTAGTCCAGGTGCTTAAAAAACATCTTCCTCAGGGAACTTAAGCTGAGAACTGAAATTAAGGATACCTGGATTATATTTTAGAGATCCCGTCATTTTGAAAATTATATCTAGTAGTCCAGGTGCTTAAAAACCATCTTCCTCAGGGAACTTAAGCTGAGAACTGAAAATTTTTGATACCTAGTACATATTTTAGAGATCTCGTCATTTAAAAAATTATATTTAGTAGTCCAGGTGCTTAAAAAACATCTTCCTCAGGGAACTTAAGCTGAGAACTGAAATTAAGGATACCTGGATTATGTTTTAGAGATCCCGTCATTTTGAAAATTATATCTAGTAGTCCAGGTGCTTAAAAAATTTCTTCCTCAGGGAACTTAAGTTGAGAACTGATAATTTTTTATACCTAGTACATATTTTAGAGATCTTGTCATATTGAAAATTATATTTAGTAGTCCAGGTGCTTAGAAAACATCTTCCTCAGGGAACTTAAGCTGAGAACTGAAATTAATGATACCTGGATTATATTTTAGAGATCCCGTCATTTTGAAAATTATATCTAGTAGTCCAGGTGCTTAAAAACCATCTTACTCAGGGAACTTAAGCTGAGAACTGAAATTTATGATACCTAGTACATATTTTAGAGATCTCGTCATTTTAAGAATTATAGTTAGTAGTCCAAGTACCTAAATACATCTTCCTCAGGGAACTTAAGCTGAGAACTAAAATTTAAGATATCCGAATGGTATTTCAGTGGTCCAGTCATTCTAAAAATTATATCTAGTAGTCCAGGTGCCTAAAATACATCTTCCTCAGGGAACTTAAGCCGAGAACTGAAATTTATGAAACCTAGTACATATTTTAGAGATCTCGTCATTTTAAAAATTATATCTAGTAGTCCAGGTGCTTAAAAACCATCTTCCTCAGGGAACTTAAGCTGAGAACAGAAAATTAAGGATACCTGGACTATATTTTAGAGATCCCGTCATTTTGAAAATTATATCTAGTAGTCCAGGTGCTTAAAATCCATCTTCCTCAGGGAACTTAAGCTGAGAAATGATAATTAAGATACCTAGTAAATATTTTAAAGATCTCGTCATTTCAAAAATTATATTTAGTAGTCCAGGTGCTTAAAAAACATCTTCCTCAGGGAACTTAAGCTGAGAACTGAAATTAAGGATACCTGGATTATGTTTTAGAGATCCCGTCATTTTGAAAATTATATCTAGTAGTCCAGGTGCTTAAAAACCATCTTACTCAGGGAACTTAAGCTGAGAACTGAAATTTATGATACCTAGTACATATTTTAGAGATCTCGTTATTTTAAAAATTATATCTAGTAGTCCAGGTGCTTAAAAACCATCTTCCTCAGGGAACTTAAGCTGAGAACTGAAATTTATGATACCTAGTACATATTTTAGAGATCTCGACATTTTGAAAATTATATCTAGTAGTCCAGGTGCTTAAAAACCATCTTCCTCAGGGAACTTAAGCTGAGAACTGAAAATTTTTTATACCTAGTACATATTTTAGAGATCTCGTCATTTTGAAAATTATATTTAGTAGTCCAGATGCTTAAAAAACATCTTCCTCAGGGAACTTAAGCTGAGAACTGAAATTAAGGATACCTGGATTATGTTTTAGAGATCCCGTCATTTTGTAAATTATATCTAGTAGTCCATGTGCTTAAAAACCATCTTACTCAGGGAACTTAAGCTGAGAACTGAAATTTATGATACCTTGTACATATTTTAGAGATCTCGTCATTTTAAGAATTATATTTAGTAGTCCAAGTACCTAAATACATTTTCCTCAGGGAAGTTATGCTGAGAACTAAAATTTAAGATATCCGAATGGTATTTCAGTGGTCCAGTCATTTTAAAAATTATATTTACTAGTCCAAGTACCTAAAATACATCTTCCTCAGGGAACTTAAGCTGAGAACTGAAATTTATGATACCTAGTACATATTTTAGAGATCTCGTCATTTTAAAAATTATATCTAGTAGTCCAGGTGCTTAAAAACCATCTTCCTCAGGGAACTTAAGCTGAGAACTGAACATTTTTTATACCTAGTACATATTTTAGAGATCTCGTCATTTTGAAAATTATATTTAGTAGTCCAAGTACCTAAAATACATCTTCCTCAGGGAACTTAATCTGAGAACTGAAATTTAAGATATCCGAATGGTATTTCAGTGGTCCAGTGAGTCTAAAAATTATATCTAGTAGTCCAGGTGCTTAAAAACCATCTTCCTCAGGGAACTTAAGCTGAGAACTGATAATTAAGATACCTAGTACATATTTTAGAGATCTCGTCATTTAAAAAATTATATTTAGTAGTCCAAGTACCTAAAATACATCTTCCTCAGCGAACTTAAGCTGAGAACTGATAATTAAGATACCTAGTACATATTTTAGAGATCTCGTCATTTAAAAAATTTTATTTAGTAGTCCAAGTACCTAAAATACATTTTCCTCAGGGAACTTAAGCTGAGAACTGAAATTTATGATACCTAGTACATATTTTAGAGATCTCGTCATTTTAAAAATTATATCTAGTAGTCCAGGTGCTTAAAAACCATCTTCCTCAGGGAACTTAAGCTGAGAACTGAACATTTTTTATACCTAGTACATATTTTAGAGATCTCGTCATTTTGAAAATTATATTTAGTAGTCCAAGTACCTAAAATACATCTTCCTCAGGGAACTTAATCTGAGAACTAAAATTTAAGATATCCGAATGGTATTTCAGTGGTCCAGTGATTCTAAAAATTATATCTAGTAGTCCAGGTGCCTAAAATACATCTTCCTCAGGGAACTTAAGCCGAGAACTGAAATTTATGATACCTAGTACATATTTTAGAGATCTTGTCATTTTGAAAATTATATTTAGTAATCCACGTGCTTAAAAAACAGCTTCCTCAGGGATCTTAAGCCGAGAACTGAAATTTATGATACCTAGTACATATTTTAGAGATCTCGTCAATTTGAAAATTATATCTAGTAGTCCAGGTGCTTAAAAAACATCTTCCTTAGAGAACTTAAGCTGAGAACTGAAAATTTTTTATACTTAGTACATATTTTAGAGATCTCGTCATTTTGAAAATTATATTTAGTAGTCCAGGTGCTTATAAAACATCTTCCTCAGGGAACTTAAGCTGAGAACTGAAATTAAGGATATCTGGATTATATTTTTAAGATCCCGTCATTTTGTAAATTATATCTAGTAGTGTAAGTGCCTAAAATACATCTTACTCAGGGAACTTAAGCTGAGAACTGAAATTTATGATACCTAGTACATATTTTAGAGATCTTGTCATTTTAAAAATTATAGCTAGTAGTCCAGGTGCTTAAAAACCATCTTCCTCAGGGAACTTAAGCTGAGAACTGAAATTTATGATACCTAGTACATATTTTAGAGATCTCGACATTTTGAAAATTATATCTAGTAGTCCAGGTGCTTAAAAACCATCTTCCTCAGGGAACTTAAGCTGAGAACTGAAAATTTTTTATACCTAGTACATATTTTAGAGATCTCGTCATTTTGAAAATTATATTTAGTAGTCCAGATGCTTAAAAAACATCTTCCTCAGGGAACTTAAGCTGAGAACTGAAATTAAGAATACCTGGATTATGTTTTAGAGATCCCGTCATTTTGTAAATTATATCTAGTGGTCCATGTGCTTAAAAAACATCTTACTCAGGGAACTTAAGCTGAGAACTGAAATTTATGATACCTTGTACATATTTTAGAGATCTCGTCATTTTAAGAATTATATTTAGTAGTCCAAGTACCTAAATACATTTTCCTCAGGGAAGTTATGCTGAGAACTAAAATTTAAGATATCCGAATGGTATTTCAGTGGTCCAGTCATTTTAAAAATTATATTTACTAGTCCAAGTACCTAAAATACATCTTCCTCAGGGAACTTAAGCTGAGAACTGAAATTTATGATACCTAGTACATATTTTAGAGATCTCGTCATTTTAAAAATTATATCTAGTAGTCCAGGTGCTTAAAAACCATCTTCCTCAGGGAACTTAAGCTGAGAACTGAACATTTTTTATACCTAGTACATATTTTAGAGATCTCGTCATTTTGAAAATTATATTTAGTAGTCCAAGTACCTAAAATACATCTTCCTCAGGGAACTTAATCTGAGAACTAAAATTTAAGATATCCGAATGGTATTTCAGTGGTCCAGTGATTCTAAAAATTATATTTAGTAGTCCAGGTGCTTAAAATACATCTTCCGCAGGGAACTTAAGCCGAGAACTGAAATTTATGATACCTAGTACATATTTTAGAGATCTCGTCATTTTGAAAATTATATTTAGTAGTCCAGGTGCTTAAAAAACATCTTCCTCAGGGAACTTAAGCTGAGAACTGAAATTAAGGATACCTGGATTATGTTTTAGAGACACCGTCATTTTGAAAATTATATCTAGTATTCCAGGTGCTTAAAAACCATCTTCCTCAGGGAACTTAAGCTGAGAACTGATAATTAAGATACCTAGTACATATTTTAGAGTTCTCGTCATTTAAAAAATTATATTTAGTAGTCCAAGTACCTAAAATACATCTTCCTCAGCGAACTTAAGCTGAGAACTGATAATTAAGATACCTAGTACATATTTTAGAGATCTCGTCATTTAAAAAATTATATTTAGTAGTCCAAGTACCTAAAATACATCTTCCTCAGGGAACTTAAGCTGAGAACTGAAATTTATGATACCTAGTACATATTTTAGAGATCTCGTCATTTTAAAAATTATATCTAGTAGTCCAGGTGCTTAAAAACCATCTTCCTCAGGGAACTTAAGCTGAGAACTGAACATTTTTTATACCTAGTACATATTTTAGAGATCTCGTCATTTTGAAAATTATATTTAGTAGTCCAAGTACCTAAAATACATCTTCCTCAGGGAACTTAATCTGAGAACTAAAATTTAAGATATCCGAATGGTATTTCAGTGGTCCAGTGATTCTAAAAATTATATCTAGTAGTCCAGGTGCCTAAAATACATCTTCCTCAGGGAACTTAAGCCGAGAACTGAAATTTATGATTCCTAGTACATATTTTAGAGATCTTGTCATTTTGAAAATTATATTTAGTAGTCCAGGTGCTTAAAAAACATCTTCCTCAGGGAACTTAAGCTGAGAACTGAAATTTGTGATACCTAGTACATATGATAGAGATCTCGTCATTTTAAAAGTTATATTTAGAAGTCCAAGTGCTTAAAAAACATCTTCCTCAGGGAACTTAAGCTGAGAACTGAAAATTTTTTATACCTAGTACATATTTTAGAGATCTCGTCATTTTGAAAATTATATTTAGTAGTCCAGGTGCTTATAAAACATCTTCCTCAGGGAACTTAAGCTGAGAACTGAAATTAAGGATACCTGGATTATGTTTTAGAGATCCCGTCATTTTGAAAATTATATCTAGTAGTCCATGTGCTTAAAAACCATCTTACTCAGGGAACTTAAGCTGAGAACTGAAATTTATGATACCTAGTACATATTTTATAGATCTCGTCATTTTAAAAATGATATTTAGTAGCCCAGGTACCTAAAATACATCTTCCTCAGGGAACTTAAGATGAGAACTAAAATCTAAGATATCCGAATGGTATTTCAGTGGTCCAGTCATTCTAAAAATTATATCTAGTAGTCCAGGTGCCTAAAATACATCTTCCTCAGGGAACTTAAGCCGAGAACTGAAATTTATGATACCTAGTACATATTTTAGAGATCTCGTCATTTTAAAAATTATATTAAGTAGTCCAGGTGCTTAAAATACATCTTCCTCAGGGAACTTAAGCTGAGAACTGAAATTAAGGTTACCTGGAATATATTTTAGAGATCCCGTCATTTTGAAAATTATATCTAGTAGTCCAGGTGCTTAAAAACCATCTTACTCAGGGAACTTAAGCTGAGAACTGAAATTTATGATACCTAGTACATATTTTAGAGATCTCGTCATTTTGAAAATTATATCTAGTAGTCCAGGTGCTTAAAAACCATCTTCCTCAGGGAACTTAAGCTGAGAACTGATAATTAAGATACCTAGTACATATTTTAGAGATCTCGTCATTTAAAAAATTATATTTAGTAGTCCAAGTACCTAAAATACATCTTCCTCAGCGAACTTAAGCTGAGAACTGATAATTAAGATACCTAGTACATATTTTAGAGATCTCGTCATTTAAAAAATTTTATTTAGTAGTCCAAGTACCTAAAATACATTTTCCTCAGGGAAGTTATGCTGAGAACTAAAATTTAAGATATTCGAATGGTATTTCAGTGATCCAGTCATTTTAAAAATTATATTTACTAGTCCAAGTACCTAAAATACATCTTCCTCAGGGAACTTAAGCTGAGAACTGAAATTTATGATACCTAGTACATATTTTAGAGATCTCGTCATTTTAAAAATTATATCTAGTAGTCCAGGTGCTTAAAAACCATCTTCCTCATGGAACTTAAGCTGAGAACTTAATTTTTTGAGACCTAGTACATATTTTAGAGATTTCGTCATTTTTAAAATTTTATTTAGTAGTCCAAGTACCTAAAATACATCTTCCTCAGGGAACTTAAGCTGAGAACTAAGATTTAAGATATCCGAATGGTATTTCAGTGGTCCAGTGAGTCTAAAAAATATATCTAGTAGTCCAGGTGCCTAAAATACATCTTCCTCAGGGAACTTAAGCCGAGAACTGAAATTTATGATTCCTAGTACATATTTTAGAGATCTCGTCACTTTAAAAATTATATTTAGTAGTCCAGGTGCATAAAAAACATCTTCCTCAGGGAACTTAAGTTGAGAACTGAAATTAAGGATACCTGGATTATATTTTAGAGATCCCGTCATTTTGAAAATTATAACTAGTAGTCCAGGTGCTTAAAAACCATCTTCCTCAGGGAACTTAAGCTGAGAACTGAAAATTTTTGATACCTAGTACATCTTTTAGAAATCTTGTCATTTTGAAAATTATATTTAGTAGTCCAGGTACTTAAAAAATTTCTTCCTCAGGGAACTTAAGCTGAGAACTGAAATTTATGATACCTAGTACATATGTTAGAGATCTCGTCATTTTAAAAATTATATCTAGTAGTCCAGGTGCTTAAAAACCATCTTCCTCAGGGAACTTAAGTTGAGAACTGATAATTTTTTATACCTAGTACATATTTTAGAGATCTCGTCATTTTAAAAATTATATTTAGTAGTCCAGGTGCTTAAAAAACATCTTCCTCAGGTAACTGAAGCAGATAACTGAAATTAATGATACCTGGATTATATTTTAGAGATCCCGTCATTTTGAAAATTATATCCAGTAGTCCAGGTGCTTAAAAACCATCTTACTCAGGGAACTTAAGCTGAGAACTGAAATTTATGATACCTAGTACATATTTTAGAGATCTCGTCATTTTAAGAATTATGGTTAGTAGTCCAAGTACCTAAATACATCTTCCTCAGGGAACTTAAGCTGAGAACTAAAATTTAAGATAACCGAATGATATTTCAGTGGTCCAGTCATTCTAAAAATTATATCTAGTAGTCCAGGTGCCTAAAATACATCTTCCTCAGGGAACTTAAGCCGAGAACTGAAATTTATGAAACCTAGTACATATTTTAGAGATCTCGTCATTTTAAAAATTATATCTAGTAGTCCAGGTGCTTAAAAACCATCTTCCTCAGGGAACTTAAGCTGAGAACTGAAAATTAAGGATACCTGGACTATATTTTAGAGATCCCGTCATTTTGAAAATTATATCTAGTACTCCAGGTGCTTAAAATCCATCTTCCTCAGGGAACTTAAGCTGAGAAATGATAATTAAGATACATAGTACATATTTTACAGATCTCTTCATATAAAAATTTTATTTAGTAGTCCAGGTGATTAACAAACCTCTTCCTCAGGGAACTTAAGCTGAGAACTGAAATTAAGGATACCTGGATTATATTTTAGAGATCCCGTCATTTTGAATATTATATCTAGTAGTCCAGGTGCTTAAAAACCATCTTAGTCAGGGAACTTAAGCTGAGAACTGAAATTTATGATACCTAGTACATATTTTAGAGATCTTGTTATTTTAAAAATTATATCTAGTAGTCCAGGTGCTTAAAAACCATCTTCCTCAGGGAACTTAAGCTGAGAACTGAAATTTATGATACCTAGTACATATTTTAGAGATCTTGTCATTTTGAAAATTATATCTAGTAGTCCAGGTGCTTAAAAACCATCTTCCTCAGGGAACTTAAGCTGAGAACTGAAAATTTTTTATACCTAGTACATATTTTAGAGATCTCGTCATTTTGAAAATTATATTTAGTAGTCCAGATGCTTAAAAAACATCTTCCTCAGGGAACTTAAGCTGAGAACTGAAATTAAGGATACCTGGATTATGTTTTAGAGATCCCGTCATTTTGTAAATTATATCTAGTAGTCCATGTGCTTAAAAACCATCTTACTCAGGGAACTTAAGCTGAGAACTGAAATTTATGATACCTAGTACATATTTTAGAGATCTGGTCAATTTAAAAATTATATCTAGTAGTCCAGGTGCTTAAAAACCATCTTCCTCAGGGAACTTAAGCTGAGAACTGAACATTTTTTATACCTAGTACATATTTTAGAGATCTCGTCATTTTGAAAATTATATTTAGTAGTCCAAGTACCTAAAATACATCTTCCTCAGGGAACTTAATCTGAGAACTAAAATTTAATATATCCGAATGGTATTTCAGTGGTCCAGTGATTCTAAAAATTATATCTGGTAGTCCAGGTGCTCAAAAAACATCTTCCTCAGCGAACTTAAGCTGAGAACTGATAATTAAGATACCTAGTACATATTTTAGAGATCTCGTCATTTAAAAAATTATATTTAGTAGTCCAAGTACCTAAAATACATCTTCCTCAGCGAACTTAAGCTGAGAACTGATAATTAAGATACCTAGTACATATTTTAGAGATCTCGTCATTTAAAAAATTATATTTAGTAGTCCAAGTACCTAAAATACATCTTCCTCAGGGAACTTAAGCTGAGAACTGAAATTTATGATACCTAGTACATATTTTAGAGATCTCGTCATTTTAAAAATTATATCTAGTAGTCCAGGTGCTTAAAAACCATCTTCCTCAGGGAACTTAAGCTGAGAACTGAACATTTTTTATACCTAGTACATATTTTAGAGATCTCGTCATTTTGAAAATTATATTTAGTAGTCCAAGTACCTAAAATACATCTTCCTCAGGGAACTTAATCTGAGAACTAAAATTTAAGATATCCGAATGGTATTTCAGTGGTCCAGTGATTCTAAAAAATATATCTAGTAGTCCAGGTGCCTAAAATACATCTTCCTCAGGGAACTTAAGCCGAGAACTTAAATTTATGATACCTAGTACATATTTTAGAGATCTTGTCATTTTGAAAATTATATTTAGTAATCCACGTGCATAAAAACCAACTTCCTCAGGGAACTTAAGCTGAGAACTGAAATTTATGATACCTAGTACATATTTTAGAGATCTCGTCATTTTAAAAATTATATCTAGTAGTCCAGGTGCTTAAAAACCATCTTCCTCAGGGAACTTAAGCTGAGAGCTGAAAATTTTTTATACTTAGTACATATTTTAGAGATCTCGTCATTTTGAAAATTATATTTAGTAGTCCAGGTGCTTATAAAACATCTTCCTCAGGGAACTTAAGCTGAGGACTGAAATTAAGGATACCTGGATTATGTTTTAGAGATCCCGTCATTTTGTATATTATATCTAGTAGTCCATGTGCTTAAAAACCATCTTACTCAGGGAACTTAAGCTGAGAACTGAAATTTATGATACCTAGTACATATTTTAGAGATCTCGTCATTTTAAAAATTATATCTAGTAGTCCAGGTGCTTAAAAACCATCTTCCTCAGGGAACTTAAGCTGAGAACTGAAATTTATGATACCTAGTACATATTTTAGAGATCTCGACATTTTGAAAATTATATCTAGTAGTCCAGGTGCTTAAAAACCATCTTCCTCAGGGAACTTAAGCTGAGAACTGAAAATTTTTTATACCTAGTACATATTTTAGAGATCTCGTCATTTTGAAAATTATATTTAGTAGTCCAGATGCTTAAAAAACATCTTCCTCAGGGAACTTAAGCTGAGAACTGAAATTAAGGATACCTGGATTATGTTTTAGAGATCCCGTCATTTTGTAAATTATATCTAGTGGTCCATGTGCTTAAAAAACATCTTACTCAGGGAACTTAAGCTGAGAACTGAAATTTATGATACCTTGTACATATTTTAGAGATCTCGTCATTTTAAGAATTATATTTAGTAGTCCAAGTACCTAAATACATTTTCCTCAGGGAAGTTATGCTGAGAACTAAAATTTAAGATATCCGAATGGTATTTCAGTGGTCCAGTCATTTTAAAAATTATATTTACTAGTCCAAGTACCTAAAATACATCTTCCTCAGGGAACTTAAGCTGAGAACTGAAATTTATGATACCTAGTACATATTTTAGAGATCTCGTCATTTTAAAAATTATATCTAGTAGTCCAGGTGCTTAAAAACCATCTTCCTCAGGGAACTTAAGCTGAGAACTGAACATTTTTTATACCTAGTACATATTTTAGAGATCTCGTCATTTTGAAAATTATATTTAGTAGTCCAAGTACCTAAAATACATCTTCCTCAGGGAACTTAAGCTGAGAACTAAAATTTAAGATATCCGAATGGTATTTCAGTGGTCCAGTCACTCTAAAAATTATATTTAGTAGTCCAGGTGCTTAAAATACATCTTCCGCAGGGAACTTAAGCCGAGAACTGAAATTTATGATACCTAGTACATATTTTAGAGATCTCGTCATTTTAAAAATTATATTTAGTAGTCCAGGTGCTTAAAAAACATCTTCCTCAGGGAACTTAAGCTGAGAACTGAAATTAAGGATACCTGGATTATGTTTTAGAGACACCGTCATTTTGAAAATTATATCTAGTATTCCAGGTGCTTAAAAACCATCTTCCTCAGGGAACTTAAGCTGAGAACTGATAATTAAGATACCTAGTACATATTTTAGAGTTCTCGTCATTTAAAAAATTATATTTAGTAGTCCAAGTACCTAAAATACATCTTCCTCAGCGAACTTAAGCTGAGAACTGATAATTAAGATACCTAGTACATATTTTAGAGATCTCGTCATTTAAAAAATTTTATTTAGTAGTCCAAGTACCTAAAATACATCTTCCTCAGGGAACTTAAGCTGAGAACTGAAATTTATGATACCTAGTACATATTTTAGAGATCTCGTCATTTTAAAAATTATATCTAGTAGTCCAGGTGCTTAAAAACCATCTTCCTCAGGGAACTTAAGCTGAGAACTGAACATTTTTTATACCTAGTACATATTTTAGAGATCTCGTCATTTTGAAAATTATATTTAGTAGTCCAAGTACCTAAAATACATCTTCCTCAGGGAACTTAATCTGAGAACTAAAATTTAAGATATCCGAATGGTATTTCAGTGGTCCAGTGATTCTAAAAATTATATCTAGTAGTCCAGGTGCCTAAAATACATCTTCCTCAGGGAACTTAAGCCGAGAACTGAAATTTATGATTCCTAGTACATATTTTAGAGATCTTGTCATTTTGAAAATTATATTTAGTAGTCCAGGTGCTTAAAAAACATCTTCCTCAGGGAACTTAAGCTGAGAACTGAAATTTATGATACCTAGTACATATTTTAGAGATCTCGTCATTTTAAAAATTATATCTAGTAGTCCAGGTGCTTAAAAACCATCTTCCTCAGGGAACTTAAGCTGAGAACTGAAAATTTTTTATACCTAGTACATATTTTAGAGATCTCGTCATTTTGAAAATTATATTTAGTAGTCCAGGTGCTTATAAAACATCTTCCTCAGGGAACTTAAGCTGAGAACTGAAATTAAGGATACCTGGATTATGTTTTAGAGATCCCGTCATTTTGTAAATTATATCTAGTAGTCCATGTGCTTAAAAACCATCTTCCTGAGGGAACTTAAGCCGAGAACTGAAATTTATGATTCCTAGTACATATTTTAGAGATCTCGTCATTTAAAAAATTATATTTAGTAGCCCAGGTACCTAAATACATCTTCCTCAGGGAACTTAAGCTGAGAACTAAAATCTACGATATCCGAATGGTATTTCAGTGGTCCAGTCATTCTAAAAATTATATCTAGTAGTCCAGGTGCCTAAAATACATCTTCCTCAGGGAACTTAAGCCTAGAAATGAAATTTATGATACCGAGTACATATTTTAGAGATCTCGTCATTTTAAAAATTATATTTAGTAGTCCAGGTGCTTAAAAGACATCTTCCTCAGGGAACTTAAGCTGAGAACTGAAATTAAGGTTACCTGGAATATATTTTAGAGATCCCGTCATTTTGAAAATTATATCTAGTAGTCCAGGTGCTTAAAAACCATCTTACTCAGGGAACTTAAGCTGAGAACTGAAATTTATGATACCTAGTACATATTTTAGAGATCTCGTCATTTTGAAAATTATATCTAGTAGTCCAGGTGCTTAAAAACCATCTTCCTCAGGGAACTTAAGCTGAGAACTGATAACTAAGATACCTAGTACATATTTTAGAGATCTCGTCATTTAAAAAATTATATTTAGTAGTCCAAGTACCTAAAATACATCTTCCTCAGCGAACTTAAGCTGAGAACTAAAATTTAAGATATCCGAATGGTATTTCAGTGGTCTAGTGAATCTAAAAATTATATCTAGTAGTCCAGGTGCCCAAAACACATCTTCCTCAGGGAACTTAAGCCGAGAACTGAAATTTATGATACCTAGTACATATTTTAGAGATATCGTCATTTAAAAAATTATATTTAGTAGTCCAGGCGCTTAAAAAACATCTTCCTCAGGAACTGAAGCTGAGAACTGAAGTTAAGGATACCTGGATTATGTTTTAGAGATCCCGTCATTTTGAAAATTATATTTAGTAGTCCAGGTGCTTAAGAACCATCTTACTCAGGGAACTTAAGCTGAGAACTGAAATTTATGATACCTAGTACATATTTTAGAGATCACGTCATTTTACAAATTATATTTAGTAGTCCAAGTACCTACATACATCTTCCATCAGGGAACTTAAGCTGAGAACTAAAATTTAAGATATCCGAATGGTATTTCAGTGGTCCAGTCATTCTCAAAATTATATCTAGTAGTCCAGCTGCCTAAAATACATCTTCCTCAGGGAACTTAAGCCGAGAACTGAAATTTATGAAACCTAGTACATATTTTTGAGATCTCGTCATTTTAAAAATTATATTTAGTAGTCCAGGTGCTTAAAAGACATCTTCCTCAGGAAACTTAAGCTGAGAACTGAAATTAAGGATACCTGGATTATATTTTAGAGATCCCGTCATTTTGAAAATTATATCTAGTAGTCCATGTGCTTAAAAACCATCTTCCTCAGGGAACTTAAGCTGAGAACTGAAAACGTAGATACCTAGTACATATTTTAGAGATCTCGTCATTTTAAGAATTATATTTAGTAGCCCAGGTACCTAAATACATCTTCCTCAGGGAACTTAAGCTGAGAACTAAAATCTAAGATATCCGAATGGTATTTCAGTGATCCAGTCATTCTAAAAATTATATCTAGTAGTCCAGGTGCCTAAAATACATCTTCCTCAGGGAACTTAAGCTGAGAACTGAAATTAAGGATACCTGGATTATATTTTAGAGATCTCGTCATTTTGAAAATTATATCTAGTAGTCCAGGTGCTTAAAAACCATCTTCCTCAGGGAACTTAAGCTGAGAACTGAAATTAAGGATACCTGGATTATGTTTTAGAGATCTCGTTATTTTGAATATTATATCTAGTAGTCCAGGTGCTTCAAACCCATCTTACTCAGGGAACTTAAGCTGAGAACTGATATTTATGATACCTAGTACATATTTTAGAGATCTCGACATTTTGAAAATTATATCTAGTAGTCCAGGTGCTTAAAAACCATCTTACTCAGGGAACTTAAGCTGAGAACTGAAATTTAACATATCCGAATTGTATTTCAGTGGTCCAGTCATTCTAAAAATTATATCTAGTAGTCCAGGTGCCTAAAATACATCTTCCTCAGGGAACTTAAGCTGAGAACTGAAAATTAAGGATACCTGGATTATATTTTAGAGATCTCGTCATTTTGAAAATTATATCTAGTAGTCCAGGTGCTTAAAAACCATCTTCCTCAGGGAACTTAAGCTGAGAACTGAAAATTAAGATACCTAGTACATATTTTAGAGATCTCGTCATTTTAAAAATTATATCTAGTAGTCCAGGTGCCTAAAATCCATCTTCCTCAGGGAACTTAAGCTGAGAACTGAACATTTTTTATACCTAGTACATATTTTAGAGATCTCGTCATTTTGAAAATTATATTTAGTAGTCCAGGTGCTTAAAAAACATCCTCCTCAGGGAACTTAAGCTGAGAACTGAAATTAAGGATACCTGGATTATGTTTTAGAGATCCCGTCATTTTGAAAATTATATCTAGTAGTCCATGTGCTTAAAAACCATCTTACTCAGGGAACTTAAGCTGAGAACTGAAATTTATGATACCTAGTATATATTTTAGAGATCTCGTCATTTTCAAAATAATAACTAGTACTCAAGTTGCTTAGAAACCATCATACTCAGGTAACTTAAGCTGAGAACTGAAATTTATGATACCTAGTACATATTTTAGAGATCTCGACATTTTGAAAATTATATCTAGTAGTCCAGGTGCTTAAAAACCATCTTCCTCAGGGAACTTAAGATCAGAACTGAAAATTAAGATACCTAGTAGATATTTTAGAGATCTCGTCATTTTAAAAATTATATATATTAGTCCAAGTACCTAAAATACATCTTCCTCAGGGAACTTAAGCTGAGAACTGAAATTTATGATACCTAGTACATATTTTAGAGATCTCGTCATTTTAAAAATTATATTTAGTAGTCCAGGTGCTTAAAAAACATCTTCCTCAGGGAACTTAAGCTGAGAACTAAAATTTAATATATCCGAATGGTATTTCAGTGGTCCAGTCATTCTAAAAATTATATCTAGTAGTCCAGGTGCTTAAAAAACATCTTCCTCAGGGAACTTAAGCTGAGAACTGAAATTAAGGATACCTGGATTATATTTTAGAGATCTCGTCATTTTGAAAATTATATCTAGTAGTCCAGGTGCTTAAAAACCATCTTCCTCAGGGAACTTAAGCTGAGAACTGAAAATTAAGATACCTAGTACATATTTTAGAGATCTCGTCATTTTAAAAATTATATATATTAGTCCAAGTACCTAAAATACATCTTCCTCAGGGATCTTAAGCTGAGAACTGAAATTTATGATACCTAGTACATATTTTAGAGATCTCGTCATTTTAAAAATTATATTTAGTAGTCCAGGTGCTTAAAAAACATCTTCCTCAGGGAACTTAAGCTGAGAACTAAAATTTAAGATATCCGAATGTTATTTCAGTGGTCCAGTCATTCTAAAAATTATATCTAGTAGTCCAGGTGCCTAAAATACATCTTCCTCAGGGAACTTAAGCCGAGAACTGAAATTTATGATACCTAGTACATATTTTAGAGATCTCGTCATTTTAAAAATTATATTTAGTAGTCCAGGTGCTTGAAAGTCATCTTCCTCAGGAAACTTAAGCTGAGAACTGAAATTAAGGATACCTGGATTATGTTTTAGAGATTCCGTCATTTTGAAAATTATATCTAGTAGTCCAGGTGCTTCAAACCCATCTTACTCAGGGAACATAAGCTGAGAACTGAAATTTATGATACCTAGTACATATTTTAGAGATCTCGACATTTTGAAAATTATATCTAGTAGTCCAGGTGCTTAAAATCCATCTTCCTCAGGGAACTTAAGCTGAGAACTAAAATTTAAGATATCCGAATGGTATTTCAGTGGTCCAGTCATTCTAAAAATTATATCTAGTATTCCAAGTGCCTAAAATACATCTTCCTCAGGGAACTTAAGCTGAGATCTGAAATTAAGGATACCTGGATTATATTTTAGAGATCCCGCCATTTTGAAAATTATATCCAGTAGTCCAGGTGCTTAAAAACCATCTTCCTCAGGGAACTTAAGCTGAGAACTGAAAGAAAAGTTAACTAGTACATAAAAAGGAGTTCTCGTCATTTTAAAAATTATATCTAGTAGTCCAGGTGCTTGAAAGCCATCTTCCTCAGGGAACTTAAGCTGAGAACTGAACATTTTTTATACCTAGTACATATTTTAGAGATCTCGTCATTTTGAAAATTATATTTAGTAGTCCAGATGCTTAAAAAACATCTTCCTGAGGGAACTTAAGCTGAGAACTGAAATTAAGGATACCTGGATTCTGTTTTAGAGAACCCGTCATTTTGAAAATTATATCTAGTAGTCCATGTGCTTAAAAACCATCTTACTCAGGGAACTTAACCTGAGAACTGAAATTTATGATACCTAGTACATATTTTAGAGATCTCGTCATTTTAAAAATTATATCTAGTAGTCCAGGTGCTTAAAAACCATCTTCCTCAGGGAACTTAAGCTGAGAACTGAAATTTATGATACCTAGTACATATTTTAGAGATCTCGACATTTTGAAAATTATATCTAGTAGTCCAGGTGCTTAAAAACCATCTTCCTCAGGGAACTTAAGCTCAGAACTGAAAATTAAGATACCTAGTAGATATTTTAGAGATCTCGTCATTTAAAAAATTATATATATTAGTCCAAGTACCTAAAATACATCTTCCTCAGGGAACTTAAGCTGAGAACTGAAATTTATGATACCTAGTACATATTTTAGAGATCTCGTCATTTTAAAAATTATATTTAGTAGTCCAGGTGCCTTAAAAACATCTTCCTCAGGGAACTTAAGCTGAGAACTAAAATTTAAGATATCCGAATGGTATTTCAGTGGTCCAGTCATTCTAAAAATTATATCTAGTAGTCCAGGTGCCTAAAATACATCTTCCTCAGGGAACTTAAGCTGAGAACTGAAATTAAGGATACCTGGATTATATTTTAGAGATCTCGTCATTTTGAAAATTATATCTAGTAGTCCAGGTGCTTAAAAACCATCTTCTTCAGGGAACTTAAGCTGAGAACTGAAAATTAAGATACCTAGTACATATTTTAGAGATCTCGTCATTTTAAAAATTATATTTAGTAGTCCAAGTACCTAAAATACATCTTCCTCAGGGAACTTAAGCTGAGAACTGAAATTTATGATACCTAGTACATATTTTAGAGATCTCGTCATTTTAAAAATTATATTTAGTAGTCCAGGTGCTTAAAAAACATCTTCCTCAGGGAACTTAAGCTGAGAACTAAAATATAAGATATCCGAATTGTATTTCAGTGGTCCAGTCATTCTAAAAATTATATCTAGTAGTCCAGGTGCCTAAAATACATCTTCCTCAGGGAACTTAAGCCGAGAACTGAAATTTATGATACCTAGTACATATTTTAGAGATCTCGTCATTTTAAAAATTATATTTAGTAGTCCAGGTGCCTAAAATACATCTTCCTCAGGGAACTTAAGATGAGATCTAAAATCTAAGATATCCGAATGGTATTTCAGTGGTCCAGTCATTCTTAAAATTATATCTAGTAGTCCAGGTGCCTAAAATACATCTTCCTCAGGGAACTTAAGCCGAGAACTGAAATTTATGATACCTAGTACATATTTTAGAGATCTCGTCATTTTAAAAATTATATTTAGTAGTCCAGGTGCTTAAAAAACATCTTCCTCAGGGAACTTAAGCTGAGAACTGAAATTTAACATATCCGAATTGTATTTCAGTGGTCCAGTCATTCTAAAAATTATATCTAGTAGTCCAGGTGCCTAAAATACATCTTCCTCAGGGAACTTAAGCCGAGAACTGAAATTTATGATACCTAGTACATATTTTAGAGATCTCGTCATTTTAAAAATTATATCTAGTAGTCCAAGTGCCTAAAATACATCTTCCTCAGGGAACTTAAGCTGAGAACTGAAATTAAGGATACCTGGATTATATTTTAGAGATCTCGTCATTTTGAAAATTATATCTAGTAGTCCAGGTGCTTAAAAACCATCTTCTTCAGGGAACTTAAGCTGAGAACTGAAAATTAAGATACCTAGTACATATTTTAGAGATCTCGTCATTTTAAAAATTATATTTAGTAGTCCAAGTACCTAAAATACATCTTCCTCAGGGAACTTAAGATGAGAACTAAAATCTAAGATATCCGAATGGTATTTCAGTGGTCCAGTCATTCTAAAAATTATATCTAGTAGTCCAGGTGCCTAAAATACATCTTCCTCAGGGAACTTAAGCCGAGAACTGAAATTTATGATACCTAGTACATATTTTAGAGATCTCGTCATTTTAAAAATTATATTTAGTAGTCCAGGTGCTTAAAAAACATCTTCCTCAGGGAACTTAAGCTGAGAACTGAAATTAAGGATACCTGGATTATATTTTAGAGATACCGTCATTTTGAAAATTATATCTAGTAGTCCAGGTGCTTAAAAACCATCTTCCTCAGGGAACTTAAGCTGAGAACTGATAATTAAGATACCTAGTACATATTTTAGAGATCTCGTCTTTTAAAAAATTATATTTAGTAGTCCAAGTACCTGAAATACATCTTCCTCAGCGAACTTAAGCTGAGAACTAAAATTTAAGATATCCGAATGGTATTTCAGTGGTCTAGTGAATCTAAAAATTATATCTAGTAGTCCAGGTGCCCAAAACACATCTTCCTCAGGGAACTTAAGCCGAGAACTGAAATTTATGATACCTAGTACATATTTTAGAGATATCGTCATTTAAAAAATTATATTTAGTAGTCCAGGTGCTTAAAAAAACATCTTCCTCAGGAACTGAAGCTGAGAACTGAAGTTAAGGATACCTGGATTATGTTTTAGAGATCCCGTCATTTTGAAAATTATATCTAGTAGTCCAGGTGCTTAAAAACCATCTTACTCAGGGAAGTTAAGCTGAGAACTGAAATTTATGATACCTAGTACATATTTTAGAGATCACGTCATTTTACAAATTATATTTAGTAGTCCAAGTACCTACATACATCTTCCATCAGGGAACTTAAGCTGAGAACTAAAATTTAAGATATCCGAATGGTATTTCAGTGGTCCAGTCATTCTCAAAATTATATCTAGTAGTCCAGCTGCCTAAAATACATCTTCCTCAGGGAACTTAAGCCGAGAACTGAAATTTATGAAACCTAGTACATATTTTTGAGATCTCGTCATTTTAAAAATTATATTTAGTAGTCCAGGTGCTTAAAAGACATCTTCCTCAGGAAACTTAAGCTGAGAACTGAAATTAAGGATACCTGGATTATATTTTAGAGATCCGTCATTTTGAAAATTATATCTAGTAGTCCAAGTACCTAAAAACCATCTTCCTCAGGGAACTTAAGCTGAGAACTGATAATTAAGATACCTAGTACATATTTTAGAGATCTCGTCTTTTAAAAAATTATATTTAGTAGTCCAGGTACCTAAATACATCTTCCTCAGGGAACTTAAGCTGAGAACTAAAATCTAAGATATCCGAATGGTATTTCAGTGGTCCAGTCATTCTAAAAATTATATCTAGTAGTCCAGGTGCCTAAAATACATCTTCCTCAGGGAACTTAAGCTGAGAACTGAAATTAAGGATACCTGGATTATATTTTAGAGATCTCGTCATTTTGAAAATTATATCTAGTAGTCCAGGTGCTTAAAAACCATCTTCCTCAGGGAACTTAAGCTGAGAACTGAAATTAAGGATACCTGGATTATGTTTTAGAGATCTCGTTATTTTGAATATTATATCTAGTAGTCCAGGTGCTTCAAACCCATCTTACTCAGGGAACTTAAGCTGAGAACTGAAATTTATGATACCTAGTACATATTTTAGAGATCTCGACATTTTGAAAATTATATCTAGTAGTCCAGGTGCTTAAAATCCATCTTCCTCAGGGAACTTAAGCTGAGAACTAAAATTTAAAATATCCGAATTGTATTTCAGTGGTCCAGTCATTCTAAAAA